>RQTK01000548.1:104454-137972 GCA_003991915.1 Elysia chlorotica | reverse complement strand
ATGGTTTTTTTTTCCTATTGAGTTGTTTCTTGCATCTTTATTAAAAATGAAGCAAGCAAGTAAAATTGCTCAAAGTAAAGGGCTTAATGAATTTTAATATACTTTTTTGGTACCCTATTTCAGCCCTTGAAGATGAAAGACTCACGGCAGATGAAATGGATGAGCAGAGAAAAAGGAATATTGCCTATGAGTATCTCTGCCATTTGGAGGAAGCTAAAATGTGAGTAGGAGTTACAAGAGCTGTTTTTTGTTGTTGTTGTTGTCTAATTTCAATTTCTCTATTTTAAAATTATGGATGTCTACATTTCTCTTCCATCTTGTCTATGGTGTTTTATTTATTGCCTATTAATGTAAAGTTATGTGTGTGTTTTTATTTTGTAGTCTTCGGTTTGCACTCTCCACTATCTTTGGCTTCTGAGGCTCAACTCAAGTTCGTCCTATAATTGCTTTTGCTATGGTTGTGCAGTTGTGGCAGTGAGAATAAAGTTTTTAATTTAGTCTGTGTCATTGCAGATTATGAGTGTGCCTGTGTACCTGTGTCATTTATTTGCAAGGCAGTGGCTTTTTACGTGTGTGTGAAGGAAACGTGTAGGGGTATGCAAACTTGCAAACTGCTAAGGTTACTACGTGCCTGCATCTGAAGAAGAGATCTACTTAACTTATAATATTAGCATCCTCAGCAAATTCCATGACCCCTTTTCATCCTAGAACCATAATAATGGGGGGCCCAGTAGCTCCATTTTCAATTGGGGGTGGGGGTCGAGTTGTAGGATGAATCTCGTGAACTTTTTTGTGGTTATCTGTGTCAGTACTGTCACTGTGGTGGTGGGGGTAGAATAAATTGGTCGACCTGTCCATAGTCTGTTGCTATGTTTGAAGGTTATGCTTTGTCAACGTTCAGGTTATACTTTATATGAAAATTCGTCATTGTGCGCGTGATATTGGCGGTGTCAGCAAATACTCCCTTAATTTGAATTTTAGTTTCGTAAGTTGCGAAACTTGTGTTCAGAGAGTCCCGAGCCTTTGTCACCGTCAGAAGTTAACTTAGTTAATGGTTTACACCACAGGATATAGAGACATGGACCTATGATTTCCCCCTCATTTCCGTAAGCCTCGCTTATGTAAGATGACTATCACCACTAACCTACTTTGCCAATGTCCTCTTTTACGACCGCCTCAAAGCCCAAAGGCCCCGGGATTACCAAATCAAATTAATCAGGAAATGTTTTGAAAGCTATTTAAAAAAATTATCAAACTGAAAAGACAGCCCTTATAAATTAATATACGGGGAACTGGGTGGCGCTATGGTAGAGCTCGCAGCATCTTATTAGTTTGTAAATTGTTCGATCCTTGACCATACCGCACTGTTCCCTACTGGTTGCCTCGGTGCCATTATACAGTAGTATGACTAGCTGAGACACATCTTCTGGTGTCCACTCTGTGTGGTAGTATGTTACATTATCAGATCTTAGTATCGAGGCTCAGCCGCGATTCAGCTTAGTAGGCGTTGGACGTTAAGAGACAATCTAACAATCGACTAAGGCCTGAGGGCCTGAGAGGTCACATGGTTACAGTTATGGATGCTTAGTTGAGAACTAATTTCTATGACAATCCGCAGTTAACGTACACATTAGGGCGACGCCTTTTTTCACTCTAGATAAAAAGTTGGATAAAAAAAAGAAAAGAAAAAAATATACAGGGGACAAGTCCACGCAATCTTCATTAAATTGTCAATTGTAAAAAAGCGAAGTATGACTCAGGTAGTGTGACATGGCAGACTGTGGGAACACGCTGTGTTGTGGATCTCTTTGTTTGCGGTTTCATTTCGTTTACACCAAGTCTTGAAGTGTTTTTTTTTTTTTTTTTTTTTTTTTTGCTTGTTTGTTTGCCCTATGTCATTTACACGTGTCTTAACATTGTTTAAACATAGGTTTGGTACTAATGTAAAATCATGATTGATGTGTGACAAATGTTCCATGTTTGATACCAGATTTATTTTTATTCTCCTCACAGCTCTGGTGCATTTTGTTTACGTTGGGCTCTATTCTTGTTTCAAGCATTGGAAGCTATTATTTTTTAACACCACATGATTGTGTTAAAAGTGCCCCGCCTTTTTCACTCCCGTTCCATCTTTGTCTGTTTTCTTTTTATCTCCACCATTGTCATAAGTGGTCTCATCCTGTTTGAAAACTATAAAAGCCCTGCCCCTGTGTCTCTATTCAGTTCCTTTTATACGATGAACGGCCAGACAAAATGAGAAGTGGATGATTCGTTGACGATTTTTTCGCTTTCAGTTTCATTAAAAGCAAAAACGGTTAGGGTGGGATGGGGGTCGGAGTAGCTGATATTAATTACAGTGTAAAGTATTTTGGATAAACCATTGTTGTGGCGGGGGTGCAAGATAGTAGATACATGTATAGAATCCCTTATGTGCCGAGAGAGGAATCTATAAAATAACAGTCAATGACTTCTCTTCCCTGTAGTCTGGTTGTTTTGATATACGTGTGTTTCTGATTAGTTAAGCTCATTTGATAGCCTTGAACATTAACCTTCTAAGTGGAAATTGGTTGTTGGGCTTTCTATCGCCTAATGTTCTGCCACACAGAGGCATAGCGGAGATACCTCGACTTCTGTCTCAGTCGTTCACATTATACAGGGACTGACCTTACCAGAACAAAAAGGGAGCGGGGGGTCTTGACATGAAATTTGCCAGTGGGATCGTATGGGACCTCCGGAATTGAAACTGAGCGCTCTACCACTTGCCAGCTCGCCTTCACATTCTTGATGTAGTTGTGTAATGTTGTATTTGCCTTTAGACGGCAGCTCTTCTTTCAGTTGTGCCAACTGCGGTTATAGTGACTCACTCATGTTGATTATAAATGTGACATAAACGTGTGATAGATAGGACAGCCGCTAGCTCATCAAAAATATACATTTTACGACATAACGTTATGTATTTTAAGTATAAATATAGATTAACTAAAGATTGATAAATGGGGCCGCTGATCTGCTAATCTAGTGAATTCCAACTGAATCTTAGTAGAGTGCTTATCGAAAAAAAAAAAAAAAAGAAAAGCCACTGAATGTACAAGAGATAATGTTTAACTGGTCGAGTTATAAATAACGTTGAAAACAATCTTAGTGTGCATGCTTTGTATACATTTAAGCATTACACTCTCTTGATATTTGTTTATAAATGAAATCGCTTTTAATAGTTTAAACAAAAGTATTGGATCTATATTGTCACTATAGCACAGTGCTTATTTCCTGATTGAAGATACGAGCTAAAGACGCACAAAGTTGGAACGCTAGATAGCTCAGTCGGTTGCGCCCTACACTGACTAGCAGAAAATCCGAGGTTTGATCATCAGCAGTTGGTGCTGAATAGAATTATTCGAGAAACCGGGGAACTTGAGACTAAAATTCACCAAAATTTTAATGTCCCAGTTTTTGACGCACCAAGAGGGACACAATCTGCATACATTTTTTTTGTATCATCTCAATTTTACATTCTGTGCATTCTTTGAGAATGTGTAGGGGTATTGGTAACTCGGCGGTTCGACCTTTGGTTCCTTGTCGGGAAATCTAGAGAGGGTATTACAAGGATATGATTGGGATGTTTTATTTCATTTTATGACATAACCATTTAAAGACTGCTATTTGAACATTACATGCTATCTAATGACAAATCCTATAAAAAGTTAATGTTTGAAAATACTACATGCATGTTATTTCATGGCAAAGCTAATTAAAGATTACTGTTGGAATGTTTTATCATTTTTTTATTTATTATTGACGAAATGAAGAATCGACGCTTCACTTCGAATTTCTTCTCCACTAAGTAAGTTTGAACTGGTGTGGACCGTGGCTGTCGCAGACCTTGGGCGAGCGAGATTAACTGACAGCCGTAGGACCCGGTAACATTAATCTCAAGCTTGGCTGATCGGCGTCGCCCCTGGGGTGCCAGATTGAGTAAAGGTCCACTCTCGAGGTCTGTAATAGTATTAGTACTAGTAGTAATGCGAGCAGTGTTGACCCCAGTGGCCATTCAGGCGTGAAGAAATAAAAATTTGTGGGGGAAAGGGAGAGAGCCAATCAATCTGGTACGCGACGTTTAATGACCAGGCCCGCTGCAAAACTGTCATTGATTCAGCAGATTGTGGCCGAGCCTTGATCGTTCAAGATGGCCTCTGCGATCATCTCGGAATTTGTGAAATTATGGATGTAAAGGAGGAAAAGAAGAAAGAAAGAAAGGAAAAAGAGTGTGGGGTGTGAAACTCGTCAGGTTTTATTCCTGTTGTCCCGCTGGGAGTGTAACTATATGGCGTTAAATTTAGAAGATACAATGTATATCCTTACGCTGGTTAGTTCTTCTTCTTCTTCTTCTTCTTCTTCTTCTTCTTCTTCTTCTTCTTCTTCTTCTTCTTCTTCTTCTTCTTCTTCTTCTTCTTTTTATTATTATTATTATTATTATTATTATTATTGAGCGTGTGGACGGATGATAATAAAAAAATGAAGAGCGATCAAGGCTTTTTTTCTTTTTTTACTGCTCGATAACTTGTCTTTTTCTCTCTAGCAAATATATATGAAATACAGAGAGAGTGAGAGAGAGAGAAAGAGAGAGAGAGAGAGAGAGAGAGAGAGAGACAGAGATGGAAAGGGAAGGGAGGTATAAACCTAAGCGGTCGATAGACGCATCCTTGAGTTTTACTGGTCACATGAAAACTCAACTTTGTAAAGCCCCAACAATCGAAGCTTTGTGGTTATTTAGTCATGTGGTTCACCGCTCTCATTATTCTTTTACTGACACCATGGCTTACCCGTGTTTAAATCTGTTGTTTTTGTATGCGTGGTTTAATAGCTGATTCTGATTGATACAGCATTAGCACGATCGGGTTAGTGAGCTGTCGGAACAAAATAAGCTGATCCCTGCAATCATTTGTCACGTCGAAGGTGCACTGTGCCCAACTACTTTCCCACTGGTATCTTAACAAGCGTTTAATGAAAGAAAAGAAGAAACAACATTATACTCATGACTCCAGGGCATCATTTTAGATCGGCGAGATTCTATGGGAGAAACTTGAGTTTTTCAATACATGGTACAAATGTATTATGTTTGTGTAGATGGTTTCTAGGTAGCTCAGACGCTAGTGCTCTGTACAGACGATCAATAAGTTTGAGGTTCGAATCTTAGCCGGTGGCCTCCGGTCTCTGTATATGATTTATGGGAAACCTGAAGGAAGACGTTGACGTTGAGTTTGTTTAACGTCAAACGTCAGCGCCACATATGCTATATTGTGGATAGGCTTCAAGGCGGACGTCTGAAAATTTTACCTTGGGAATTCAAGACTAAGTATTGGTAGTTATTACTCTTTCATGGAAGGGGGTGTATTTGTGAATGTTTACGTATATTACACCATGGTTCTACATAATGAAAAACTTGGTTCGTAGATGTTTGAGAAGATTTAGCCTCATAATTTTACACCGAGAGAGACCTGCTTAGCACACCGGCCATAATTTGCTAAAATAGTCTTCCTCCCCCATATAAGAAACAAATGGCAGTTTGCCAGATTTGGCCAAAATGCAAAATGTCAGTGTGTAATCTTGTTCAGCCGCATAAAATTAGCCCCATTAATGATACTCGGCATTGTTCATGCTCCCCTTTTCAACTCCGCCCCGCCGCCTACCCATTAAAAAGAGATAGGAAAAGGGCGAATATTAGTTATAATTAGTCCCAACAACGTTATCTCACGGTTTAAAAGTGCTTAAATTCCGACGAATTTTTGAATAATAATTGTTACTATGCTGTTTCCATTAATTCGTCCATCATACAGCCCAGTATCTCAGATAGTACATAAAGAAACTAAGAGACCTTCCAACCAATCTCATCACAAATTTAACTTTAGGCTTCTTTTAAAGAAAGCGAAACTTATTAGTATGAAGGTATTTTATTTTATTACAACTTAAACTAACCGTTAAATGGTTACTCAACCAACTGAGGTATAAATTGCCTCTGGAAATTGCTAAAGCACCAGGTTGGCATCTCGGCCTGGCCCGTGTCACAACATTAATGTAATTACAACTGACGACAGTAAGCTTATGTATAGTTGGGTTAACTTCCAGTGGGAGAATCGGTTCCCATGCGCTCATGTGTGTCGGCCTGAAGATGGAACCACTCTACTGTGTCCAGCCGAAAGAGATTTTGATTCGATTCAAAGGTGTTATGCTTGATATCATTTAATCTACACGCAGAGAAACAAATTATACAATGCGGGCAGTAAACAACCTAATGGTTTTAGAGATATTATTAACCAGAAGCGCCCTATCTGTTGCTAGATGTGTTTCTCTCTCTCTCTCTCTCTCTCTCTCTCTCTCTCTCTCTCCCTCTCTCTCTCTCTCTCTCTCTCTCTCTTTCTCTCTCTCTCCATCACCTCGGGCACTTTGTCCTTTCCCTTTATCTTTATAGGTTACATATTTTAACATAATTTTATCTTTATCTATTTCTATGATCACATTCCACGGTTTGTTGTTTGTATTTTTCTTTGTTTTAATTGGGGTATCTGTGTTGACGAGATAGAGATCTGGTAAGAGGATGTTAGGATCAGAAGCCCTGAAGGGATTGATCGTTCGGTAGAGCGAGCGGTACGAATTAGGAGTCTGGGTTCGAATTCCTACGAAACCATTGGCATTGTGTTCACTACTGATTAGGTCGGTGATCGACTGTGACAGTACGTAGAGTGGTAGACCTGTCAGACGTTAGACTTGGGACTAAATGCCCACTACATGGCTTACTGGCTTAGGCCGGACGTAAAAAAAACGGCAAAACAGATGAAAGCACATGCTTTTCGCCTCTCATTTACGTGTTTTCTACCGCAGGGCGAACTGGAGCAAATGGTAGAACGTTGGTCTATCAATATGGGGTATCGGATTCGAAACCCTGCGATCGGTTAAAGGATATTTCGTGTCCTGCTGGTTGGATTGGTGTCAATATAAAGTTACCGGCTGATACCAGAGTCCTCGTATCCCCGCACTGTCTCTGTGTGGCGACACGTAAAATTGTCACACACCAGTACTGGGACCCGTTCACAATACAATGTAATAGCCCTGCTTCTGACTTAGAGCATTTTGAAAACAACCCAACCAGTTTTGGCATCACTGATTCGTTTTGTGTGTTTGTGTTTATGATATGTGCTTACCGGACGGTACAAAGTTGTTTATATTCTTGTTGACCAGTACTCTCGGCCTAATATAATCCATCGGTATACTACCACTCGTACTAGTGTCCCCCAGGCGATGTCCAGTTGGGGTCAGTGCTGTTCTTTTTTCTCTTTCCTTTTTCATAGTCATGTACTCCCTGTATGTGTACTATCGTTTGGGATGTACAGGTGTAGTCAGTGTGAAAAGTGTACCACCAACTAATCTAATGAAGCAAGAGTTGTCGCTTCCGTCACGGCATTCCGATCTATCCACCACGCTTGGGTGGTCAGGGCGGACCGTATGATTGGTGTAGGGAGGGCCCACGAGACCTTTGGTTTGGTCAGTTCTGTTAATTATTTATATTTTGCTTAATTACATTATACATTGTGTTTGTGTTACCAACCAGGTGTTCCATTGAAAGATTAGGGTCGATCATCGTGATTGAAACTTAATATGATTCAATACTTCAAAAAGAAAGGAAAAGGGGGAAAAGGGAATGAGAGTGTGTGTTAGTTGGGCGAATGGTAATAAAGATCTCCGTGATTTTACATATATGTAAAAGTAGACTGAATGGTTTGCAACGAGACTTCTGGAAGTCGGTTGAACATAAACATCTAAATAATATGTAGAAGGTAGGAAATAATGTTGGACTTCGTGGATTTTCATTTAATTTTCTAGTAAATTTGTTGTGATAAGCGAAAAACAAAAGAACACATACATTCTAAGACGGAGTAAGTGAGGGGGCGGGGCTGGGGAGGTACATATATATATGTATTCGAATATCTTTTAAAATTCTCAACCGTAACATTGTTTCCACCCATTATTATTTTGATACACATAGATCTAGTGTTGCAGACTACCGAACTTGACCTTTTCCCTTTTGATGCTGATATCAGCTAAAGGCTGAAAGGGGAGGAGAAACCTTCAAATACTGTAAGCGTATACAACCGCTGAGCATGGAGCGAGGCTTTTCTATGTTCCCATATAACCTCTATATAACCTGTAGGTATACTCATAGCCCCCCCCCTTTTTTTTTTTCTCTTCCCTTTTTTTCCCTTTTACTTATTCCCAAAACACACACGTTCTATACTTTCTTTACTTTTATCTTTTTATTAATATACCCAAGTTGCTTGTTTTGTTTATTGGTTTGTTTGTTGCTGAGTCTCTTTCGTCAGCAATATACAGGCTATAATTGTTAACGGGTCCCAAGAGGGTCTGCCAATTTGACGTGCTGTTATACAGAGACAGTGCGGCGATACAATTGTGGAGTAGTCCTGGGGTATAGGCTAGAACATCGGCTTCCGACGCAGGAGGTGCATGGTTCGAGCCCTGGCGATTTAGCCCCCCTACTGGTTGGGTCGGTGACAGTTAGGAGTCTTGGTATCCCCGCCTTGTCTCGTGTGTGGCATACATAAAATTGTCAGACATCAGTCTTGGGGTCCGTCCACAATATAGCCTATATAGTGCTAACGTTGGATGTAAAACCAACTCAACTTCACCGGGGATACAATGACCCCCTGTCCCTACCGGCCACAGTACTTCAGATGCAATGCTATCTTAATTCACCCACTAGGCTAGTACGAATATGTGCAGTTAATGTGCACATAAATTCTGTGGGATCAGCGACGGTGACAGTGAAGTGCAGACCTCAAAAGGCACAGCACGTTGTCTATTCACGGCTACTGGATTAACAGCATAACACGCCTGTTCTAATTCGGTGGCAGCCCTAGCGGAGGGGAAGCCGCTACTTACTGTCGCTCTCGAGGCACAAGCGTTGCACTTTGATTTGTGGCGGGCGTGCAGAACTGCAGAATTTATATACCCTTCAGTGTCGCTCTGTATAATTATTATATACCCTTTCAGTGTCACTTTGTATAATTATATATATATATATACCCTTACAGTGTCACTCTGTAGTCTGTACAGGAACATGGGCAATTCATGATGATGAAGATACATCGTTATCTTTTTGTAGTTTTATGCACGATTAGGCCTGAGGAAGGACAAGACAAACAAAACAAAACGGTGGTTTCAATGGTCATGTTTGTGTCTCGCCTCTTCACTTTTGAGTTTTCTTTTTTTTCTTCTTCCTCTTCTTTTCGCCTCTCTTCCACTCTTTTCATAACTTAAATGCACACAGACATATTTCATGGTGGGTTTTTTTTTGTGTGTGTGTGTGTGTGTGTGTATAAAACCTTCGGGTTGTCACGGTCCCTTTTCACCCAGTTTTCAGATGTCGCGACCCCGTTAAATTGTCCGTCTAGTACAATTAGGCTTAAAAACAGGACAGACAAACAAACAAAACGATGGTCTCATTCTCTCAATGCTCATGTTTGTGTCTGCATCTTCACTTTTGAGTTTTCCTGTCGCCACTTTGCCCATCTTTTTCCTCTCTTCTGCGTTTGCCCTAAAACTCTTTCTCTTGTTAAAATGCACACAGGCATATTTTAATGGATTTTTTTAATGTATAAAGCTCTCGTGTTGTCACGGCCCCTTTTCAGCTTTCACACGTTGCGACCGCGTTAATTTGTTGATCTCGTTTTGAAAAGATGCACTTTTAAATAGCACACACACACGACAGGGAGCTGTTAGTGCACATTCACACATGTATCTGGCTAACGATGAGATTCGAGAAGTTACACGTTTTGACGTGTCAATTTGCCTAGTTAATGTGACGCTCGTGGTTTAACAAATGTATCTCCAGGAGTCATAATAATAATAATAATAATAATAATAATAATAATAATAATAATAATAATAATAATAATAATAATATTGATGATGATGATGATGATGATGATGATGATAATGATGAAACACCAACCCATATTTTTTGTATATTTCCGATTATTTTATCACCCACAGATCCACGTGTTGTCAGTATGTGTTAATGGTACGTGCAGGCCTAGTAAATGTATAGATGCCTTCTTATTACCATTAGTACATGTAGTATAAAACTCACCATTTCCTCTTAAATGTCATTTACGAGCTTCTATACCTCGGCCACATTTGAGTATCATTGATTTTCAAAACGCTCCATATTTGATTAGGGTCAAACCAATGTTAACAATACGGATAGTTTTCATGGGTGGTTACCCGATATGAAAGACTATAATGGGTTAAAGTAGGAATAACACAAGGATAGAGGGCTGCGGTGAATTTTATTTTATTCTCTGAATGATAAGTTATGAATTGCAGATGTCTGAGCCTGGTCTTTATCGATTAAAGATAAACTTTTACAGTTGACTGTGTTTATATCTTTAGATCTGAGGCTTATTGTTTTAGTCCCACGTTTTATTATCTCTTTGTACTTACTAAAGCTTATTTATCCGTTGTAACCACTACGCTCTGTTAGGCTACGGCTAGACATCGCGATAAATTAATATTTCTAGGTGGTTAATAAAGAGGTTGGTTACGGGGAAAGAAGGCTAACAGCGGTGCTGGAAACTAAGATCAAAGACTGGGAGGCTAAATGGCTTATGTGGTAAAGCGTTTATTTACAGATTGGAAGGTCCGCGGTTCGAATCCCGCGATTGGTCAAAACTGTATTTGTCCAATTTCGCCCCATAAGGTTTTCCCGATATGTGTGTGGCAGCACATACAATTGCCAGAGTCTAGTCTTGGGACCCGTTCTCAATATATATTATATATTTTTGACCCTTTACGCCAACCGAACCCCCCCCCCCCCTCCCAACACACCCCAACTGCGTCCAATCGGAAGGGTGTGTGTTCGAGCCTCGTTATGTTGATCGGTGTTTCTATAATGAGACTGACCATGTCCCCGGTATTGGGCTTCTACGCCATTTTTCTATAGACCTAGGAGACTTTCTCACTTTGAACTAGAAGTGAACTTTGCTTTCTTCGACCAAAGATTTTGTCCAACCTGAGGCCCAAGGATACCAGTGTCTTTGGCTGCAAACGAGTTGTACTTTTAGATATCATCTGACAAACCATGTCCCGCTGATTTGGTCTGAAACAACCCAGGGACTTTTTTTATGTGTGTTTGTGTATTTTGTTAAATGGCTATGGGGTCTTAATTTGAACAGAGTGTTCTGTCATATACACAAAGCCTTATTCACGTACATGGCGTGCGTGCTCGTCATACTTGTGCATATAAACTATGATGAGGTAGCACATTTCCATCAAAATTAATTAGTGACTACGCTCCTTGCACCAGGGCATTTGTATAAATGAAATAACCCCCCCCCCCCCCAACACCAACAACAACAAAACAACTATAACAACAATAACAATTATATTATGCAACTTCAACGAATAGTCCGCGGTTCGAATCCCGCGATTGGTCAAAACTGTATTTGTCCAATTTCGCCCCATAATATTTGCGTCAGTGTCAGTATTATGTGAGCGGCTGAGACATGAGCCACTGTCTCCCCGCCATGTCTCGTGTGAGGCAGCACATAAAATTGTGAGACTCTAGTCATGGGGCCCGTCCACGATATAGCCATAAGTTGCTGCTGTTGGACGTTAAAATCCAACCAACCAACCATGGGGCTCGTTCTCAATATATCATATATATTTTTGACCCTTTACGCCAACCGAAAAAAAAACAACCTACAAAACTCACTCAACTCAAGACGCCAGACTAAGGGAACTTTTCATTCGAAAAATCTGTCATTAGTCGCGGGTCTTAATTTATAGCATAGCATCGGTGTATTTACAACCCAAGGTCTATGACTCACAAGTCGCATGTCCATTAGTCTATTTTAGTGTGTCCTCTCTCAAGCTACATTGAAATAACGTGTGACTGAAATAGACTTGGTTATTGCTACATGTATAAGTATTTGATCACGTGGTTGGTCACGTGTTATCTTCACCCGGATGTAGTT
Source organism: Elysia chlorotica (assembly GCA_003991915.1). NCBI lineage: Eukaryota > Metazoa > Mollusca > Gastropoda > Plakobranchidae > Elysia > Elysia chlorotica. The sequence continues at coordinate 125,928 of RQTK01000548.1, read as the reverse complement.
TACTCACGCTCCGCGACATTTACGATTTCTGCGTCTCTAGAATATTTCAGATTTGAAAAAAAAAAAATGAAAAAAATTGTAGTTATACCCATTAGCGTTCATGCCTCAGGATAGGCGGACAGATCCATAATTTACACAGCATTGTGTTTATTGGGACATATGGTGATATAAACACTGAACATGGTTTTCACAGAAACCATTTTTGTTATTATTGTGTTTACCTGAACTATACTGTACATATGATTAAATTAAATGGGTGTGTTTAAAATATTTATGTTTTACTGTGACGCCTGATAGAAAAGAGGAGAGAAGCACACGTGATCTACTCTTATGCAATCTTCACATTGCAAACTAAGTTGGCGGATTTTCTTTACGTTGAAATGTGTGGGAACTTTGTTCAAAGGCGGATGAAAGAAGTAAAAACTGCCTGGGCTTTTGGCGCAATATGACTCATCCATGGCAATGTTGATCTAGAACGGAGGCCGCTAGCTCTCTGAGCAACAAAAGGGTGTAACTGAAATGAAGGCTATGAAAGGCCTGGCCTGCGATTCTAATAATAGCGTTGACATTACAGGTGCTGACTTCTTCTCCTTTATATGGCGGTTGTGGTTTGTCCGTGTTCCTAAAAGGGCAGTGGAGTCACATTCACACACTATATGGTGGTAAAAACTCTTCTTCTTCTTCTTCTTCTTCTTCTTCTTCTTCTTCTGTTGCAGTCAAGCCAGCCATGAAGATTGTAATAACCTTTCTAAGGCTCTCTCGTGTGGCAAACCGTAAATCTCAAGACGTTCATTTTAGTAATACCGCTATGAATCTGTATAGATCTAGATCTAGTCGCATTATTTGTTCCCCATTTTATGTCAGGTCCAAAGTTTGGTTGCCTCTTTGTGTTGTTTCTGAAGGAGTCAGCATTGTCTAAGCCTCATTGTTGTCCACGTTATGTGGTCTGCTTATTTTCTATTTGGCCAGCGTTACTCTTCTACACCCACCAGCACAACTGAAATCACACAGCGAATGTGAAATTCAAACACGATTCAGAGGAATGGTAACTGGATATCCTAGGGCGTAATAGCATTATTAACGAGCTCATCTGACCTACAACAGTACAAGCTGTGCGGTAGTTTGATGTCGATGAAAGTCCCGTCGTTGAATACGATCGTTACGTTGAAAATGTAAATGATTGAAGCGTTAAAAGCCTACGTACAATACAAAGATTGTCCTGTTGAGCCCGCGAGACGCATTTCACGATCACGAAAAGAACTTATATCTTGAGCATGACATGCGCATCGTGAGTTCGACAGGATGCTAACAACGACTTTTATTTGGATTTTTAAAAAAAAAGATGAAATTGCATGCGCTTGAATGGACGTTGATGATGATGATGACGACCACTACTACGATGTCGATGACGATGACGATGATACAAATTGAATGTTTAATATTACAAGTTCACTATTTTTGTGATCACATCTTCTTCTTCTTCTTCTTCTTCTTCTTCTTCTTCTTCTTCTTCAATTTGACCATTGTAATGGCCTTTTGCATTTGAAATCGGTTGGCGATATGAAAACTGCCATGTGTGTAATGTAGTCTAAGTTTACCAAGATTTAGGACCTTTGCGAATAAGTGAATAATTTCTTTTCATTCATCCTCTTTATCTTGTGACCGGCTGAGACATGGTATCCCCGCCCTGTTTCGTGTATGGCAGCACATAAAATTAACAGACGTCCGTCTTGGGGCCCGTCCACAACATAGCCTACATAGCGCTGATGTTGGACGTTAAACCAACCCAACCAACCAACCTCTTTATATTGTATCAGTCCTGCTGATCTCAAATGCGTACCCTGAGGGGCTGGTGATCCAGAGGTAGAGCTCACGGCGTCCAATCGGAAGGGTGTGTGTTCGAGCCTCGTTGCGGCCACCGCAGCAACTTCAATGAATAATCTTCTAAAGCGGACCTGTAAAAGAGATTTAAGCTGTTTTGCGTTGGTACGCAGTATTTAGTATGAAAGCAATAAGAAAACAAAACTAAACAAAACAGAAACAAAACAAAACAAAACAAAAAACAATTGAGATTGGTTGCGCCACTGTGGATACTTAAGTTTAGCATTTTTCAGTCTTCAAACATGTAATGCTTGGATCAGACTGACCCCGAAGCTGAGGCCTTGGGTGTGTCCTGATACACAACGAAAAACACATGTACATTCATGTACCACCACGGCCTGCAACCGTGATGTCAATGTCCAAAACCTCTTTGTTGAAAAAAAAAAGAAGAGAAGAACAGAAACGCTTCTGTTTCTTAAGCTATTGTTGGAAGAGCATAATTGCAGATAAAAAATTAAAAATTGAGCCTGGTTATACAATTTTTTTGTTTTAACCTACATTCCCCATTCACCTCTTTTACTTTGTCTTAAGACACGGTTTAGATTGTTGACTTCTCAACGTCAGTCGTCAGCAATCAGTTTGTATCGCGGACGCTTAAGACAATGCCTTTTTTTTTTTAACTCTTTGTCGGTTAAGAGGCTCTCGGTCTCCAATACTGTCTAAGACTCACACGGAGAGAGAGAGCGAGAGAGAGAGAGAGAGAGGGAGAGAGAGAGAGAGGAGAGAGAGGGTACTCCCCACACACACCACGCTCTTTCAAGAGAAGGAAGTTCATATTGGCGATAAACCGCCGCTACCGCATAAAGTTGTTCGAACTTGTGGTAATGCGTTCAATTGCCGCTATATCACACTTTTAAAATTATACAATAAACGAAAATACGCTTGTATTATTATAATCTTAAAAATCTTACTTTTACCAATATTGTTTCATTTAAGTGCATGTTTAGATCTAGTTGTTTGTCTGTATTATATTAATATGGCAAATTAAGCTTTATCACTTTTCTTTTCTGCGTTGCAGTCAAGCCAGCCATGAAGATTGTAAAACCTTTCTAAGGCTCTCTCGGTGTGGCAAACCGTAAGATCTCAAGACGTTCATTTTAGTAATACCGCTATAAGTCTGTATAGATCTAGATCTAGTCGCATTATTTGTTCTCCATTTGTATCAGGTCCAAAGTTTGGTTGGCCCTTTGTGTTGTTTCTGAAGGAGTTAGCATTGTCTAAGCTTCATTGTTGTCCACGTTATGTGGTCTGCTTATTTTCTATTTGGCCGGTTACTCCGTACACCCAGCCAGCACAACTGAAATCACACAGCGAATGTGAAATTCAAACACGATTCAGAGGAATGGGTAACTGGATATCCTAGGGCGTAATTTGACCATTGTAATGGCCTTTTGCATTTGAAATCGGTTGGCAATAATGGAAACTGCCATGTGTGTAATGCGGTCTAAGTTTACGAAGATTTTGGACCTTTGTGAATAAGTGAGCCTAAACAAAAAGTGGAAAAAGAGTCACCCTGAATACAACAAGCAAGATGGGGTGTACTGCCTAAGCAGACGAGGCCAAACCACCATTTTTAGGCTCAGGACTGGACATAACCGACTAAAACACCACATCCACAAGATATTTAAAGTCGGCGAAACAGATCTCTGCTTGTGTGGACAGGCAGCAGAAACAGCCCAACATGTGCTACAGGATTGCAGGTTATACAGCAATGTTAGACAGTCCATCTGGAGGGAGAGAATAGACATGCACACGAATCTATACGGGCCCCTTCCTGAGCTAGAGAAAACGGTAGCCTTTATTGCCCAGGCTGGGATCAGTATTTGAAGAGAGTGTTGGAGAACGAGAAGAAGAAGAAGAAGAAGAAGAAGAAGAAGAAGAAGAAGAAGCATGTAATGCTTGGATCAGACTGGCCCCGAAGCTGACGCCTTGGGTATGTCCTGATACACAACGAAAAACACATGTACATTCATGTACCACCACGGCCTGCAACCGTGATGTCAATGTCCAAAACCTCTTTGTTGAAAAAAAAAAGAAGAGAGAACAGAAACGCTTCTGTTTCTTAAGCTATTGTTGGAAGAGCATAATTGCAGATAAAAAATTAAAAATTGAGCCTGGTTATACAATTTTTTTGTTTTAACCTACATTCCCCATTCACCTCATTTACCTTGTCTTAAGACACGGTTTGGTTTGTTGGCTTTTCAACGTCAGTCGTCAGCAATCAGTTTGTATCGCGGACGCTTAAGACAATGCCTTTTTTTTTTTAACTCTTTGTCGGTTAAGAGGCTCTCGGTCTCCAATACTGTCTAAGACTCACACGGAGAGAGAGCGAGAGAGAGAGAGAGAGAGGGGAGAGAGAGAGAAGAGAGAGAGAGAGAGGAAGAGGGAGAAAGAGAGGAGAGAAAGAGAAGGGGGAAACGGAAAAGGGCATACGAGTTTGGTAAATGTAACGTTACTGTGGATTGCGGAACAGGAAGACAGAATGAGAGAGAGAGAGAGAGAGAGAGAGAGAGAGCGGATTGTTAGGCAATCATGGGAGACAATAGGGCTTGTTGTTCCTTGCCTTAGAGTTTGCCCCAATCCTGCCTGGTATGTTTCGGTATGTCCCAGGTGTCTGAGGTCTCAGATCGATTTCGGATGCCACCTGCAGATCTCCAGTATCGATCTCTTAGGTATCTTCGTCGAGCCTCTTATCTTAATGAATTGAAGAGCAGTTGTAGGGTCCGCCTGAACATCCCGCCCTGACCCACCTTATGGTGAACATCCAGGGTTTACGTAATCCTAACCGTTTGTCCGTTAGTTTGTATTTTTCTTTTTGTATTATTTATGTTAAGCCAACAGCATGCATTTAAAGGGTGTTACAAGATTTATGCTTTTCCCGTCATTTAATTTATTAAAAAAAAAATGGTGTGTATGTGTTGATTCATCCTCCCAACAATCCAACAATTCAAAAGAGGCAACTCATACTTACTATTGATTGTTAATCTGGCTGCAAACTCTACCTTTGTCCTAATTTTGGTCCGTACTTCTCAATGCCTGTTGTGCAGGACATAAGCCATGACTTGGAAAAATTAAGGTGGTAAAGTTATTTATAAGTTGCTGTCCAGTCTCATCAATGGTTAAATTTTAAGCTGCAGCTGCGCTTTTTTTTTTGGGGGGGGGGGGGGTTTTTGTTTGTTTATTTTGATTTAGTGTCCAGCGTGAGCAATATAATTATTTTAAGGTGAATTACCGGGAACTATGAACTTCCACTAATGAACTATGATATATATTTCGTTTACGAAACACAATCTCGAGAAACATACTTGAAAAGTCAAACAAAACACCTGGAAATTAAAAAAGATATAATGCTCTAAAAAGTTATAATTTATATCTATATAAATCGGTTGTCTTCAGCCAACACAACCCATATTTACTGCGATCTTTCTATTTGAGTGTTGTACAATCCGCAGACTTGCATGGGGCCAAGAGGTAAGAAGAAACATTAGGAACGGTTGACCTGCCGAATAAACGATTCACATGATCATTAAGAACGCACCATTCTGAAAACCCTAACCACCGTGCATGATGTGGAAATAACATTTAATACATGTGACCTGAGGGCGTTCCAAAACTCCGAAGCTTTAGATCTGTATTTTAATTGAAAACGCATGTAATTCGTTTTGTAAGGCATTAGCGATTTCAGATATTGTCCATGTTGATTATGCTTGGTCTATGAACCATTTCAATATTGATTTCTTTGTTTGAAGTGTTTGAAACATTCAACGATTCGTTATAAACTTTGATTTATAATTGTACCAAACCAGCTCCCTGTTAATAGTTGTATTTTGAGGTTAGGATCAGGTATGCGAAAGTGTTAAGTCATATAAGAAAATTTGCGTTTAGGGCCAAGATTCAGTTTTTACATTGCCTCGTCAACAACACGAAAACAATGGTTCGGAAAGCCCTTGGTTCGATCCGTGATCTTACCACCTTGTTCCCTGGATACTGGTTTGGTCGGTATACTACAACTATGATGTGAACAGCTGGCTGAGACAGAAGTGGCATCAGGCCATAATTGTCAGACGTTAGTGCTGGGGCCAGTTCGCGATGTATACTGAATGCTGACAATGTTTATTAACAAGAAAAAAACAAACAAAACTCTCTAAGCCGCTAAGAGAACGCCCCGCCCAGTCTTCGTGTTGCGGCACTTACATTTCTCAGACTTTAGACTCGGGACCCATTTGCGATGTAGGCTTGTAGTTGTTGATAAGATGGCCTTTGACGTTAAGAACCCAACAAATAAACTGTAACCAGCGGTTTAAAGCAGAGAGTATTAAAGCACGTGTCCCAGACAGTGATGATGGGTGATACCAACATCAAACATTCATCACTTTTAACCAAACCTTTTACGCACAATTTTTATGCTTTTACTACTCAAAGAGATAAGGAATCACCGTTGCTACTAGTATAATGCATTAACTGTCTTAGGACATCATGGGCACAACATAGCCGTTACCGTGCTGACGTGCCGTAAAACAAACTCACTTACTCACTCACTCGGGGATGAGACAGAGCTACCTTCTCTGTGAAGGTGAACATGGTGGCCCTAGGGTAGAACATCGGTTTCCGACGCTTTAAGTCCGTGGTTCGAGCCCTGGCGATTTCGCTCAATACTGGTTGGGTCGATTTCAGTTTAATATGACCAACTGAGACAGGAGTCATGGTATCCCCGTCCTGTCGCGTGTGAGGCTGGAGATAAAATTGTCAGACGTCAATCTTGGGGTCCGTCCACAATATAGCCTATATAGTGCTGACGTTGGACGTTAAACCAACTCAACTCAACTCTGAAGGTGAACATAGCATTGCCAGGATCATGGCTCGGGACCCGTCTGCGATATGGCCTATTTGCTGATGTGATGATGTTGGACGTTTAAGGAACAAACAAATAAAGCCACAACCAGTGGTTTAAAACTGAATATAAAAGCACTTGTCCCAGACAGTGGTGATGGGTGACACTTTTATCATAGAGGATGACTCAGAGCTCCCCTCTTTGTAAACATGTTATTGTCAGGATCACGTTTCAAGTGCTGAATGCTGGATACACTACACACTATTATTTACAATGAGTGTTTACAGGCGAGTAAAGGCTAATTATGATCTTTCCCGTGTTTTAATGGATTGAGTAAGCTTGGTAGATGAGGAAAAAGAAAAAAAAGGGTCACAAATTAATTTTTTTGACGGGTGATGATGCACACTGACTCTTTGTGTGTACTTTTAAAATATAATTCAGACGTCACGAATTTGCAAAGGGAATTCAACATTAATTTTATCAACGAAGGTCAGTGGGTTGAGGTGGTGTGTGTGTGTGTGGGAGGAGGGTGGGTGGGATGGAGTGGTGATGATACTTTTCACCCGCCCACATAGCGATACAATAAACTACCATACCGGGTTACACCATTCGTCATCAGTAAACATCAGAACTAACCTTTTATTTGATTTGTAATTCAGACAGCCTTGTAATTAGAAATGCGTAAGTTTAGCCGGTGCGGTGGCATTACATTTACTATATAATTGGTATGCTAATAAATATGAATTATTCATGAAGAATGTGATTTTGTTTTTTTCAAGGATTTTATACAAATGTTATTTGTTATCTGTGGTAGTCATCATAAGGGGGAAAGGAATCTCCTATTGCTTTTACGTCTCTTGTTCTTTTTTTTTTTTTTGTTTTTTGTTTACTAAGGAATCTAGCCTGTACATAGACGCGGGCACAAACAGTTTTTTTTTTTAAACTGAGGTTCGAATCTTGGTCTTCCCCACCTATCATGAGGAAATTTTCTGTAGTCAGTACAAAGCACTATGGACTGACCCCCTAAATGATTTTGTAGTACACTGATAAAGTAGTATTTATATCTCTATTGTAATAATTTTACTGCCAATTTATTTTTGACTAAATAAACTGCGCCATCCATGTTAATTGTCACGTCAAGTGTGATACAAGATTCCAGTGATCAGCAAATGGTCTAGTCTATGTGGTACTTGTAACGCCTCAATAAAACAATGCAGTGTGTGTCTCCATGGTAACACCTTTAATACGAGTTGACTTTTTTTTCTTTAACAATATTATATACGGCATACATGTTCAAATTATCCAATGTCATGTGTACATTCCCAAATGGTCCACGGATCAGCGAACAGTCTAGTCTGTGATTGTGGTACATGGAACACCTTAAATGAAATATTACAGTTTATATCTATGGTTATACATTTAATGCGAGTTGATTTTTCTATATACAAACTATAATGGCATCAATGAAAGCTTACTGTTAAGTGTAATAATCACAAACGATGCACTGGTCAGCGAACGTTCTAGTTTTTTAAAGGTACTTTTACAAAGTAGTACATAATTATATCGCTATGTAAAACCTTTACTGCGAGATGATTTGACTGACCAAACGTCTCCATCAATATTTAATGTTAATTGCAATATTCACAAACGGTCACCGGATCAGCAAACGGTCGGTCTAGTCTGTGAGGACATTGATCATCCAGTGTTCCACTCTCTTTCGCTCTCTTTCTCTCTCTCTCTCTCTCTCTCTCTCTCTCTCTTTCTCCATTTCTCTCACTGGGTTTTAGGTCTCGTATGGGGGTCCTATACGTCTCCAGTGGATTTGTAACCGTCTTCTTGTAGGTCATGGCATCTCGTGTGTGGCAGTACATAAAATTGTGAGACGTTAGTCTTCGGTGGGTCCCGTCAACAATATAGCCTATATAGTGCTGATGTTGGGCGTTAAATCAACTCAACTCAACTCTTCTTGTAGGTCACATGCCCTTGTCTCGCTTGGGGATTGGATCTATATTTATACGGTCATGGCGTTCCGAGGACACCATTCAGTGATTCGCTTAGTCAGTCAGTCAGTCGTCCAGTCAGACGTATCGTGCCCTGCCGTGAGCCGGCATCTCCAGGCGTCCCAAGCATCCAGGCGATTAGGCCAGGTTGACAACACCGTCCGCTGACTGGTTAGCCGCTTGACCCCCTGGTCTGTGTGACAATAGAGACCTCGCGATAACGGAATGGTCCAACCCGTAGCGAAAACGAAAAGTGATAGGTTTTCCAATTAACAATTTAGATAAGAATAAGTTTCAATTAAAGGGTTAACTAATATGGCGCTTTCCTTGATTTGAGTTTGTTGAGTAGTGTCCTAAGTCAGCACTTTATTGAGTGTATTGTGAACAGGTCCCAAGACTAATGCCTGACATTTTTACGTGCTGCCACCTACAGATAGTGCGGGTCCACCATGAACCTAGTCTGAACTGGTCGCAATATAGTATTACTGAAACCGAGCTAACCAGTACTGAGTAGGGAAGGAAGTTGAAATAACAATTGGTCGATCGTGGGTTTCCAACCTCAAGGTTGGGAGACCATACCAACGCTCTGCCTCTTACGCCAGTTCGCCCACGAAGACGATTATAAGCAAGGGAATCTGCACCGTGCGGCGTCCAATCATAGCTTTACCCGCAGACCTAGGAAGCCAATAATGAGCGACCACCAAGCTCCATAGGCGCCTAAACGGCGTTATTATGTCACCTGTTATCTTTCTGTGGATCGCAGAGTCTGGAGCGCAGGTTACGGGGACACTTAACTCCAAACACCTCTCTCCATCAACCCTAAATCCCTTACCCCACCTCTTCCTCTGTGAAAAATTCAAAGGTATCCACATTCACTTTATCTCCAGAGATCCAGGCGTAATTTTTTTTTCTCTCTCCCTTGTACTTTTTCGGTGTTGTATTGTATTGTATTTCCTGAATGCGGGGTTACTGATGATATCTAGGAATGCTTTAATTATTTTTTGTTCAGGGTATTGTCGGTGTGGTAGAGAGAGAGAGAGAGAGAGAGAGAGAGAGAGAAGAGAGAGAGAGAGAGAGAGAGAGAGAGAGAGAGAGAGAGAGAGAGAGAGAGAGGGAGAGAGAGAGGGAGAGAGAAGAGAGAGAGAGAGAGAGAGAGGAGAGAGAGAGAGAGAGAGAGAGAGAGAGAGAGAGAGAGAGAGAGAGAGAGAGAGAGAGAGAGGTGGGTGGGAGAGAGGGAGGAGAGAAGGGTGGAGAGAGAGGTGGGGGAGAGAGGGAGAGAGAGAGAGAGAGAGAGAGAGAGAGAGAGAGAGAGAGAGAGAGAGAGAGAGAGAGAGGTGGGGGGAAGGGATGGAGAAGGCGTTCGGGTTTCGTTGATCATCGTGGTATCGTAGTCTCAGGACTAAAATATGAGTTGTATGTCCTATTATTTGGTACACTTGATTTCGTAAGCAAAGAGAAGTTCCCATTCTGGACTGCCGCTATCTTAAGAAGCACACAATGTAGTTTGTAGTTTTGATATTCTTCGGGGAGATAATCATAGACATAATGTGATTCATCTTATGTGTACATGTATGGCGTCTATTTACAAATCATAACATTATTGTGTTAGCACCATAAATTCTAATGAAGCTGGGTTTTGTCTTTGTCTTTTTCTCTCTGGCTCTTCCCCGCTCGATAATGAAATATACAAGTGTTTATTCATTTGTCGCTCCTTCATTCAAACATTTTCACAGAACATGGTCTCTTGCAGTTGAAAAAGGATTATACGTCGAAAAATAAGCACACGTCCTTGTAATCGAATACAAATCATGTTCTTAAGCGAAATAATCTCCCACGTTTCTTTATAGAGTTGTGGATCTTGAAATAAAATTCCCGCCTCCCCCTTTCATTTTGCTTGCATTTAAATGTTATTGCTTTTAATCCTGTTTATGCCCACGGGTTTCTGTTTTACTGTAACAGCATCTGGCCTGATAAGAAGGCATTTAGAAAGTGTCAATAGTTTTGTTGAAAAAACAACACTAAAACAAAACAGATGAACAAACCCAACAACGAGACACTTATGTCATGGTTCGTTATCTGAGAAATCGTTAGTTAAGCTACAAAAATTAATAGGACGAGCTACAATCACGGCGTTACAAAAATAGCAAACAGCTCATGACCCCGTTGTTGCATTGAAAGACATATTTAGATTAAAGCAACAACAAACAAACAAATCAATGAAAACAACATCATGAAGACCATCTATTTCTTTCAAGTTGTGATGTTCTTTAACCTTCTATCCCACTCGTGGCGAACAGATTTACTCTCTTAAAATATAGAAACAAACACCTTGCACACGAAAATAACGTAAGACCACTGACCGTCCTAAATAGTAGCATAGAACCCAGGTATATGTCACTGGTTGGATGGTTCTTTCTCAGTTCAATATCATTAAAGTTCTATGATACTGGCACTGGCCAGATCCATCTTATCGGGAAACGAACCTGCCATCTCCTGATTATTAGAAGTCGGGCGCTTTACTGAGTTGGACTGAGCTTGATTGAAAGGCTTCATTACGGATGATTCCCCGCCGTAACTTAAATATTAGTTTCCCAAATGTTTACCGTTTCGCCTAGTTTGCAAAGTGTAGTCAGGGGTTGACTCATTAGATATTGGATGTAAAAAATAGACTTTTGACTTGCACCCAGTTTCATTTTAGGGACAACACATCCTTAAAAAGCGTATCTTTCATTGACAATAGTAGACCTTGGACTTGAGGGTGATGGAAGATAATCTAAAAATGTAGAACTGATGATATGTACTATGTGGGGAAAGGTAAATTGTGTACATTTTATCGCCATTACCGGCTGTGTTAAGTAGGTCCTATGCCAGGGCAATGCATCACAGACGAGAAATCTGCTTACGGAGACAAACAGCCTGTCGCTCGCCTGTCGAGTTGCCTGCATGAAATAAGACAGAATTGTTTTATGGGATTCGGGGATATAGTTTTTTGCTTGCCTGTGCAAGTCAGCAGGTTGGCATATTTTATATCTACACTATGGTATTAGTAACAGGAACCTCTCTCAAGTGACTAGGAGTAAGAAAATAGCAATTCGGCAGTCTTTTTTTGTTTGTTATGAACAATAGAAACCACCTAACAGAAAAAAAGAACGAGATGAGAAACATGTTGCAAATTCGCTGACTATTCTGAATAATCAGTGAATAAAATTGTCATGTCTTATAAATGAGTGGGCAATACACAAGACCAGGTATCCTTGCTCTGTGTGACAGGATGAACAATTGTCTGAGACTTAACTGATCCATGTCTTGGACCCCTTCCGCTGATAGTCCAGTTTTTAACAATGGGCTTTCAGAAATCTAAAAACTAAAGGTTTCGTCACTTAGGAACCCCCATCCTCTTCTCACGCAAATAACACTAACAGTGCCTATCATGGTGCAAACAACTTCCAGCAATCATTGTTAAGATTTACCCTGTTGTGAGCTAAAGACTAATAGAACGTAATAGGGAATATGTCCTAAAATATTTAATTCTGGAATTTACACCAACGCTATAGTTATGGTAACTCCAGCAATATATAACAGAGAAATTTAGGGCCATCACCACAACTGAACTCATGACCCATGAACGCGCTTTTATTTCCATGCGTGAATTTCATACCGCATTTTAAATGATTAGCTTGGTTTCAGCGAAGCTAGGTGGTCGTTTGAACACCAGGGCAGTGACAGGGATGCTGAGATGTATTTTGCTACCACTATCTTGATGGCGTTGAAATGTTTCTATGAGGATACCATTGTGTCCTGGTGTTCCGGGGCTTGATAGCTCTGAGATAACTATGAGAGTGTTACTGTGAGAGTATTGGTCTTCGAAGAAGAAAGCGCTTTGAGGGCCGCTTTTATTTTCTCATTGGTTGGGTCAGTTTCAGTTTAATGTGGCCAGCAAAAAATCATTCTATTCTAATTACGAGAAGACTATAAAAAAAGATCACCGTATCACTTATGGAAAAAAGGTGTTCACTTCAATCAATCCGACGACTTTATCCGTACTAGCTCAAGGTCCACCATAAAAAGCAACGCACGAAATATTTTGCCTGGGGTAGAACTTCAAGTGGTTTGGCCTTAAGCCTTGGGCATCATAAACTAAAAACGATACACTTAACTTCATTTTTTATCGCGCAATGAAACATAGCAGCAATGTAAAATAGCGCAAATTCATTCATGATCTATACTTACCACTGGTTATATTTTGCCACAGGCTCATTGATCAGATTGCTTGCAGTGGTGATAAACCCAACCCATTAACACGTGCAAAATTTGTTTACATAACTCAAATCAAAGGGCAGTTTTTAGTATAGGCAAGTGATTGTCTCAAGTAGCTAGTGCTCGAAATGGACAAGTCTTTGTCCATTTGTTTACGTAATTCTTTGTACTCTATGGATTATGCATACACACGCACCACATGTATGTACGAGCCATCGTTTTGGAATGTCCCCTCTGGAATATAATGCATGTTAGATGTCAGCGATTGTCCCTAAAACCAGGGATGGAGTTGGTTTGAGATTCATGCAGATGAATACCGATGAACCCAATTCAGGCACTGAACCTAGTTACATACATGTACAATATTCAGTCTAGCGCTAATTAGGTTTAGCTATGTGGCACATACTCTTCATTGTCCACTTAATTCTCTTTGAGTCTTAACACAAGAGCCACTTCGGAGAACTGATGGTGTGGCCACGCGACTATGGTCTAGATTTGGGCATACGCGGATAATAAATTGGTCAGATACCCCCAGAGAGTCGTCAAAATCACACACTTACAAGTTACATTATATTCCAGTGGGGAAAATCCGAAAGGATAGCTTGAACATACTGAATTTGCAGGGTGCTCCATGTATCTCACCCGGCCGTGACAATGGCTTTTTGTGCATTTTCTAGTCTGCAAAAAATCGATATTAAAAAACAAAAAACGTTATCACTTTAGGTCTATCAAATTATAAACAAAGGGGGTACAATATTCTGGACGCTTAATGTCTAGTAGTAGTACTACTACTACTAGTAGTAGTAGTAGTAGTAGTAGTAGTAGTAGTAGTAGTAGTAGTAGTAGTAGTAGTAGTAGTAGTAGTAGTAGTAGTAGTAGTAGTATTAGTAGTAGTAGTAGTAGTAGTAGTATGATACAGAGAAGCAGGCCAACAACTATAGAGGCTTTAACAGACGGAGCTAGACCTAGGGACCAAATAATGATGCGAGCGACTGAGGGAATAAGGTGAAAATAGGTTAGAAAGGGACAGCCACAAACCTAGGTCTAGCTTAGACCAACAGATAAGACAAGTAGACAAAGACACATTTTTAGACAAATGACATGGACGGGGATCGAACCCGCACCTTCTACTCGGCACCCATCGCCTTCTACTTGTCTTATCTGTTGGTCTAAGCTAGACCTAGGTTTGTGGCTGTCCCTTTCTAACCTAGTAGTAGTAGTAGTAGTAGTAGTAGTAGTAGTAGTAGTAGTAGTAGTAGTAGTAGTAGTAGTAGTAGTAGTAGTAGTAGTAGTAGTAGTAGTAGTAGTAGTAGTAGTAGTAGTAGTAGTAGTAGTAGTAGTATCAGTAGATCTAAGTGTAGTTTTCCTTAATCTGAATGAAGTAAAAGGTCGATTTAGTTTTTGTAAGAAGATTGCGTTGCTTGGCTTCGAATCGTGGAAAATTCCCTGTAAACCTGGCTAGGTGTCAAAGTATGGACACAAAATTCAAACAATGTTATCTCTGTGATCAGTTCTGGGTAGCGCTGTCTGCGATAAAACAAGAACAAGTAACGGGAGGACATTAGAACAGCATCACTCACTCCACCTCTGCTCTGATTGGCTGGCATCGCTTATGACGAAAAGACGGGCTAGCTTAGCCAGTGAAATTGTTTACACCTAGCCGTGGCTGGCTGCTTAGCTGCGGCCTTTCCATTCCTGCTGCCGTGCTGTCACTGTGTCAGCCCTCCCGCCACCAATGCTGTTGGTAGTTGTGTTCTCGTGTTGTTGGTTGGTGTGAATGATCATTGCGCCGTGTTGGCGAGTGCTGAAATTGGGAACTGTGATAGGTAGTAGTAGTAGTAGTAGTAGTAGTAGTAGTAGTAGTAGTAGTAGTAGTAGTAGTAGTAGTAGTAGTAGTAGTAAGTAGTTAGTAGATGTTGTTTATTGTGCTTGTTTTATTTCCTTTCTCTTTTGTCGTTGATGCTTTCCAATTGTACATAATGGGGTCACCGTCACAAGCAGCTGTGAGACCAGTGATGTTTTCCTTCCACGAGATTAGCTATCGTGTTCTGTCGACAGATGGTGATCTGACCTGGTCAAACAACAATACATGTACTACGCACCATTCAACTTTCAAGCTCAACACCTGAAAATCATTATTATAGCTTAGCACTTAAAAATCAACCGTATGTTAACCTGCGTCTGAATATTAATTTTTGTTAACTTATTGGTAGCACAATACACGCCAGAACAATTGGTTTGCTATCTTACCACTTTTTGAAGCGTGATGTAATTTTTTTTATTGTAACATTGTCTTATTACTTTATTTAGCGTATCATCCCAGATGTCACGCCACCAAGCTTTATTTGATGTCACAAATTTTAATTAACGCATGCCGTTGTTTGTTTATTTGTTTCTCAGCGTCCTATACCAGCAGTATTTAGGATTTATTGAGGACGGGCCCCAAGACTAACGTCTGACAGTTTTACGTTCTGCCATACATACACAGTGTGGAGATACCACGACTCCTGTCTCAGGCGACAACATTATACTGACTCTGACCCAACCCGAATAGGGGACGAAATATATGACATAAATGTTGATCTTTCATATGGGTTTCGAACCGGGGACCTCCCGATTGGTAGAGCAATGTTCTACCACTTGCGCCAGTTCGTCTTTTCAGGCCTGCCGTTGAGTTAATCATTTCGTTCCGATGATAGTCCTGTAAGTGTATTATTCAATGTTTGCTACTGTCACTGCAGTGGTGCAGAGTGTTGAGTTTTTGAGTGGATGGAACGGTCACAGCTTGGATGTCAGTCATTTACATATATTGAGTCCCGCCCGCTAATGCATATAATTTAATATTATGCAAAACTACTTCAAAGAGCAGAAAGGAAAAAAAAAAGAAAAGAAAAAAGCAACACCTGGATGATTATTCCCCCGTATTGTTCTTTTTCACAAGCCTTTAGTATGCATTTTCAAGTTTTGAAAAAAAAAAATCCCACAGGTATGTGCGATTTTTAGCAATTGACTGTTGTTTATGGTGAGATACTGTCAACAGGTAAGCCTCTCTCTCCCTCTTTATGCCTCTCTCTCTTTCTCTCGTTGTCTCTCTCTATCTGTCTGTCTGTCTCTCTCTCTCTGTGTGTGTGTCTCTCTCTCTCTCTCTCTCTCTCTCTCTCTCTCTCTCTCTCTCTCTCTCTCTGTCTGGTTGTCTCTGTCTGGTTGTTTGTCTGTCTGTCTGTCTCTCTGCCTGGCTGTCTCTCTCTCTCTCTCTCTCTCTCTCCTCTCTCTCTCTCTCTCTCTCTCTCTCTCTCTCACTGTGCATGGGGATTAATTTCGTGAGTGTTTCACTGTTGAGAACTGTGCAGCTGCTGCAAACGTTATAATAACAGACCCATCATTTTGTATGTAGATTATAAAAAGCGTACTACTTTGATCTGTTGAATAATGTTTGTTCCATCTCTAAAACCGGTTTTCGCTTACATGATGGTCTAATCGATAACTGCAAAACTATATAGGACATTCAAGTAGGTAAACGAAACCCATTGTATCATATTTAATGCATTTAGTATTTCAATTTTCCCTGTCAGCTACATACGTGGATTGTATTTGTTGGTGAGATAATTAATGTTATCAGGTGAGGGAATTGAGTTGGACCATTATTGAGTCAGAATAGTCTGATGAAAGGAAAATTTAAAATAAAACAATAGGAACACTGAACAGAAGTCCTCACTTGCATCAACTAAGTGGCTCAACGGTAGACCGCGCGGATTTTAATTGGGGGGTTGAGGGTCCTTGGTTCGATTCCCCCATCAGATTGCCTTGTTTCCTATTGCATTCTGTGCTGGTTGGATCGATTTCAATGTGATATGATGCACTGTTGCTCTTTGATATCACGTAAATATTGTTGATCAGACGTTAGTATGGAGATTGTGTCGGCCAAGCAGAAAATGCCCTCTACCTCATAACCGCTTAAAATTAAAATTTAATAGTAATGGGACTATTACCCTTATTATGTAAACATTAATTTGTTCCTTTCAGTCGGTTCGATGATTTGTCCTGTACTGCAGGAGGCTTAAATAGAACTAGAGGGTGAGATTAGCGAGGGAAATGATACATATAATGATGGTAGCAGGAGGTGGAATAAAAAGAACCATACAGCTCCACCTGTGTTAACAATTTTATAGAAATGGATCTCTACCGCTACGTGATTATGTTGCCCTTATCACGCAAATCTTTGTTTACCTTAGCCAGTTTGGGGATTAAATTTTGCTTGTACATGATCTCCCAACGGGCCTCAGCAGTAGAACCAGAAGAGGGTTAGATTAGCGACGGTAAAATAGAGAGGAGGTTAAAGGCTGAATAAAAATTACTCTATAGTATACTCTCCAAAATGTGCTCCTAAAGGTCTAAGTATTATTTTTACTAGTAGAACTAGAAGAGGATGAGATTAGATAGAGATAAGGGTGCAGGAGGTTATGAGGCTGAACAAAAAGTATAATCGGTATCTATCATACTGCCCCAACTGTGTTAACAATTTAAATTGAAGAAATGGATCTCTAACCGCACATGATTGTATTACCCTTATTATGCAAATATTTGTTCACCTCAGCCAGTTTGGGGATCAATTTTAGCCTGTGCTCCAACAGGCCTCAATTTATACTAGTAGAACCAGAAGAGGATGAGAGAGAGAGAGAGAGAGAGAGAGAGAGAGAAGGTAGCAAGAGGTTTAGACGCTGAACAGAGAGTACTCTCTATCATACTGTTTTAAGCGCGTTAACAATTTAATAGAAATGGATCACTAACAGTACATTATTGTATTACACTCATACTACTCTTTGTTCGCTTCAGTCAGTATGTTGATTTGGCCTATACTTCAAGATGCCTTAGTAAATGATAGAGAGAAAGAAGCAAGGGGATTCAGAGGCTGAACAAAAATTACACGATTGTACTAGGTTACGTTTGTTATGCAAATTTTTGTGTTCTGAAACCAGTTTGAGAGAGAGAGAGAGAGAGAGAGAGAGAGAGAAGGTAGCAAGAGGTTTAGACGCTGAACAGAGAGTACTATCTATCATACTGTTTTAAGAGCCTTAACAATTTAATAGAAATGGATCACTATCAGGTCATTATTGTATTACACTCATACTACTCTTTGTTCGCTTCAGTCAGTATGTTGATTTGGCCTGTACTACAATATGCCTTAGTAAATGATAGTATGAGATAGAGAGAAGGAAGCAAACTCATGCTACAATTTGTTCCATTCAGTTTGTTTATTTGGCCTGTACTTCAAGATGCCTTAGTGAATGATAGAGAGAAAGAAGCAAGGGGTTCAGAGGCTGAACAAAAATTACACGATTGTACTAGGTTACGTTTGTTATGCAAATTTTTGTGTTCTGAAACCAGTTTGAAGATCAATTTTTGCCTGTGCCTCACAAGGCCGGACACTACTAGAACTAATATAATCAGAAGAGGATGAAATGAGATAGCAAGAGATTTAAAGATTAAACACAGTACTCTATCATACTATTTTAGCTGTACAAACAATTGAAGAGAAATGGATCACTACTGTTACATATATGGTTCTTTTTAGGCAAATCTGAATTTGTTCGCTTCAGGCAGTTCTTTGAGTTGGTATCCTAGAAGCCTAGATAGAAGCAAAAGAAGATGACAAGAGCGCAGAAACAAATTTAGAAAAATAAAGTCAGTCAGAGCAGTGGGAAAGATAGAGAGATCGAGAAGATGACTGGTCCTGGGGTTGTTTCTCTCAATAAACTTGTCAGGCATCTGTGCAAATGCGCTCAGTGCTGTGTGTGTTTGTGACACATCGTTTGTTGATGATGTGCATTTGAGAAGCTACGGGGTTTGAGAATGCCTTCCTCCTCCCTCTTCAATGTGTAAAGTGTAAACACGGCTTGTCACCAGTCCGATGAGAAGGTTTGGACAGGGGGGAAAAGGTGTTGTAACCGCATATTGTCGCTTTTAGGCGCTCCTTTTCAATATATACAAAAAGTTGATTATAACGTGGGCATTATAATAAATACACTAATTAAACAAAAACACTTTTAGAAAACCGGCAAAAAGCAAAACAGACAATACAAAAAAACACACACACAAAAACGACGAAATATGCGTTTTACAGACAAAATAAACACATTAAAGAAACAAAACACACACAAAAAAAACCAACAAACGAACAAAGAAAAACAAACAGCAATTAAAAAACAACAACACATATACGGCGAGAAATAAACGGGCAAGGTGTTAATTGTTTTTAATTGACTTCATTATTCTAATGTCTCGTCCTTAATGGTGTTTCTTTGTTTTTAAAGTTCAGAGCAATTTTTTTTTTCACCACAAAAGCTTGTAGATGTACCTTACTGACACACCTGCGTCGTCTAGTTTTCAAGTGGTTTTGATTTTCACATTGCGTATTATTTTAAAGAATAACTTTGTATCGATTGTATTTTTCGTGTCCCAAATCAATCAATAGAGCTTCTTCCACAAACGCCTTGATTTGTTTGCCTCCTACGCTTGTCCCCCTACAACCAGTCTCCAAAACGTTACCGACAATCATTGCACCATATATTCTTCTTCTTGCGATGGGTTTAAGCTTTAATTTTTTTTCGCGAAATCTCTTATGATAGTTACACAGTTGCAAGGAGTAAAGTAGCTGTATGTTATTCAACGCCATGTAGATTAGTCTATGTTTTAAATCGAGGAGCAGTGTGTGTGTGATATTTAATGTCTGTCATTAACTGTTGTGCACACACACACCGCTTCCCAGTTTGAACTGTAGCGAAGACTAACAAAATTAATGCAGGCTTCTTTTATTTCTTTTTCCGTTTATTTTATCCTTGGAAGTTAATTAAACAGACCCGCAGTTTTGTTCTTATGCAAACTCATCACGGCTTAATTTATCTCTCTCTCTCTCTGTCTCTGTATCTCTCTCTCTCTCTCTCTCTCTCTCTCTCTCTCTCTCTCTCCTCTTTCTCTCTCTCCCTCTCTCACACTCTCTCTCTCTCTCTCTCTCTCTCTCTCTCTCTCTCACAGACACCTATTATTTCCCTCTCCCCCTATCCACCTTCCTCCCTCTTTGCCCACAGCTGTTTTGATCACCTGCGACTGTAACATGGAAATTTGGAATACACCCATTGATCTTATCTTGCCGATCGATTTTCACATTATTTATGTTTTTGTTTGCGTTATGAACTTGTGGGTTTTCATAACATGCATTGCGTAACTCTCCGCTGTCGTTCACCCGATCCCATCAATGCATGTTATGATGTATTCATACTTCTTGTTCATTTGTATTCGCTCTTGCTAACTATTGTTTACTGCGATTAGCGTAATGTTTTATTCATATCTGTCTATCATCATACCAAACGTATCTATGGTGTACTAGTAAGTTTAGCATATTTCTTTGCCTATTTTAAACAACTATTTTCTTGTTCAAATTTAAATCGTTGTATAGATGTATATGGGTTTTCTGCTGTGTATCCAACAATTTGCAAGATTTAGACCCTTGTCAATTTTTTGTTTTGTTTTCTGTCCTATCCAAAATGCTGCATATTTTAAACTTAAATTGCCCTCTGTCCGCAGGCTTCTTAGGGCGTAAATCGGTTTGTATCCATGTGCAATCGCTACTTGTTATTTGTGTCACGGCATAAGGGTGACCAAAGCCCATCCTCATACACTCTATTGACAACTGACCGAGTGAATGAATCATCATGACATGATTGTATCGACTCATATTTTTTCATAGACACGCAGTGTACATACACTGTCCGCATCTCCATGTATACATGCTGTTGAAGTATTTCGCATCTCCCTTTGGGCTAATTTACTATGGGCTATCGGGGCATCTAGTGGTTGAGTCGGTGTCAGTATAATGTGACCAGCTGAGACAAGAGTCCAGATCTCCCCGCAGCACATAAATTGTCAGATTTTAGTTTTGGAATCCGTCCACAATATAGCATATATAGTGCTGACATTACGCCGAGCCACCAACTCAACTTACAAAGACTAGGTATGTCGCGGGGAAAGAGGGGGGGGGGGGGAGCTGGCTCAATGGAAGAGCGCCTAGCTTAAATTGTAGATGTCATCGGTTCGACCCCATCCCTGATCGAAACATCTTGTTCTTTACTAGTTGGGTCGGTGTCAGTGCAGTATTTGTTTAACGTGACTGACTGCGACAAATTCGAAAAACCCCCAAAAACTAAGTATGATTACCCTGTGTATAAAAAGCCTAAGATGAAACTAAGACTGACTGCGAATATAGCCGATGTTGTGCTAACGTTGGATGTTGAGCAACCAACTCAACTCAACTTAACAGCCTGACTGACTTGTTGGCTAACACAACTACTGCAGTCCAGTGTTCAGTACTGTTCACTTGTCAGTGTCATTCCTCCACACACACACTCGCTAACTCCCCTCAGGAAGATGTCTCAAGCAGCAGGTCGCCCTTTGAAGTGTGGAAGAGGGGGACACCGTGTTGTGTTGTCAACCTGAGACTCCTGGGAGAGG
>RQTK01000548.1:64948-95134 GCA_003991915.1 Elysia chlorotica | reverse complement strand
TGACTAAAATAAGGTAGAGAGGGAGCGAGAGAGAGAGAGAGGTGGAGAGAGAGAGAGAGAGAGAGAGAGAGAGCAAGTGTTTGAAAGAGAAAGATCAACCACTGGGTGAGGGCGTACCGCTATGGAGCATATTGGGCTTCCATCGAAATTATGGAAAGAGTGAAAGTAAAAGTAATAGAAATTGTGAGCGATTGAAAGAGAAAGATCGCTGTCTGAGGGCCATGGAGGAGATTGGACTTCCATCGGTTAATGCACTTTTTGTATGGGATGTGGGGCACAAGACGGGGATTAACATCGAATTATAGAATGATTTTGAAAGAAATGAGAAGAAGGTAAGGGTTGGGGGAGGGGGAGGGAGGGGAGAGAAGGGAGGGAGAAAGAGATAGAGCGATTCAAAGATACAGACCAACCATTGGTAAGGGACATTGAGCAGATCGGACTTCCATTGGTCAGTGCACTTGATGAAAGGGGGGGGGGTAGAGGTAGAAAGAGAGATCGACAGACAGACAGACACACACACACACTCACTCACAGACAGAGTGAGTGAGAGAGTCATAGAGAGAGTGAGTGAGTGAGAGAGACAGAGACAAATAGTGAGACAGACAGAGAGAAGAAGAAGAAGAAGATAATAGAAAGAGGGAGAGCAAGAAAATGATTATTAGAAAATGCTTGTGATTCTGAAGGAGGTTAACAGAACGTAGAAGTAGTGTTATTATGACAATAAAAAGGAGGAAGAGATAATCACAACATGGCGTGCAGTAGAGAAGGAGAGCAAAAGAAAGAGAGTGACATATTCAGTGCAAATAACAATAGGAAAGTATAGCAGAATGTATGAAAAGGGCAAGGAAGAAATGTTACAAGAGAAAGAAGGAAAGAAAAAAAGAAAACTGAAGCTAGAGAGGGTAAAGGAGATTAAGGCAGGGAAGGGGGCTTGCTTTAAAAGACACTCAGACAAGAATAAAATGTGATAGGAGGAGCCAAAATGCATGAAAATGTGCAGTACTTGGTGTTCTTGTATTAGAATTATATTGTTTTATTTGGAATACTATTACACCACAATCCCTTATTGTTTCAGATATTTTATCCAGAAACAACTGACATTTACGACCGCAAAAATATGCCGAAAGCCGTCTACTGTGTTCACGCCCTCAGGTTTGGGAAACCTTTCTTTATCATAATTTGAATAATGGTATTAGGAAACCATATGGATAGTTAAGTACATACTCAGAGTAATACCCTGTCAAAGTTGCCAACATAAATATTTTATAGTCTTTGAGACTCACAATTCTACATCTGTTCGTTGTAAGTTTGGAAATATGTGTATAAGGGTTTCAATATTGTTTTAATAATTGTTTAAACTGGTTTTTTTTAAATGTCTCTTGGATGTCTCTCAGTTTCAAAATAGACTCGCTAGAGAATTTTGACTTTCCATTTACCCAAAGATTTCAACTTTGTGCGGCAAAATTCTTACTAAGATATTTATGTATTCAAGAACTAAGCATGGAGAATTTAAAATGACATGTATTGGATTGTTCTTTCTTTTCAGTTTGTTTTTGTTTAAGCTAGGTCTTGCACCACAAATACAAGATTTGTATGGAAAAATAAATTTCACAGGTGAGCAATCTCAAAGTTATGGTTGATGTCATAGAGCAAATTAATAAAAAATATAAAAAAATGATACACATACAACATTACTGGTGAAGGGAAGCAACAGAAAAGTTTAATAGATTTGGAAAACGTTACACTCTGGATAGCTCAGGTCCTTTGAAACTATATGCACAACAGTTATTGGTAGTCTCTCGTTTCCGATGACAGCTTCTATGTGCGTCTCTACAAGGGATGTGTTCTCAGGTTACTGTGTATTCCTATTTTAGATAGGCAATGGCGTTCACAGTGAGGGTAGGGGAACTGGCCAGGCTCTTTCGGAGTTACTGATGCAGCTGCTTTCCTTTGTTCTTGGGTTTCAGTCTGGGTGAAGACGCTGCGGCGTCTCTTCAAGGGGGGGGGGGGGGGGGTCCTGTGGTAGAACATCGGCTTCCGACGCAAAAGGTCTAGATTTGAGCCCTGACGATTGCGCTTCCTACTGGTTGGGTCGGTGTCAGTTTAATGTGACAGTCTGAGACAGGAGTCATGGCATCCGCGCCCTGTCTCGTGTCTGGCAGCACATAAAATTGTCAGATGTCAGTCTTGGGGCCCATCCACAATATAGCCTATATAGTGCTGATGTTGGACGTTAAAACTAACTCAACTCAACTCAACTCTTCTCAAAGGATGTGTACATGTGTACAATACATATTACTCAAAATGTCTAGACTTTTTAGAGTTAGATCTTTATAGCTTGGTTATAACACTTTTGTATTTCAGAGGAGGAAATCAGTGCGATGAGGCAAGAGCTTGACAAATATGGAATTCAAATGCCTGCTTTTAGCAAGATTGGTGGAATTCTGGCCAATGAGGTAAGATTTGAACGCATTACCATTCTGTAACGCTTGATTTAATTTACTTCATTTTTGTCCGCATTTTGTTACTCACTTAAGAAAGAGAGAGATTAAGAATGACAATAATTTGATCATAGAATAAAATATTATAATGAATATATTTCCTATATTGTAATAACAAATAGCATAATGTCTCAATTAATGTTCTTTTCTTCATTTCTTCTTTTCTTTCTATTACAGCTTTCTGTCGATGATGCAGCTCGTAAGTAAACAAAACAACTTGGAAAAATATATTTTCTGTCCATGTTCTTTTATATAAAAAATCATTGACCTATTACATTTTTGCCTTACAAGAGGGAATGTGCTGTTTGGTTCCGATAATAAAAATTATTGCTTTGCAAATAAATAACAATAATGATAAAAACAAAACGAAACGTAAACATTATTTGAGGTTTAAAAGAAATACCCTCTTCCAACTTTTATGAAGTAAATATTAAATATTTTAAACAGAATCATAATTTTTTACCACTCTGCTCCCATGTTTGTCTTTCATTGATATAGAAATTTATCATTTTGTTTTAAAAAATTACTATTTTTAAATCAGTTGAAGCATATAATCCAAAACATTTATCAATTTTTTTGCCATATTTTGGAAAGAAGTGATGCTCTATCTTAGATAATTTTTCTCTGCCTTGCAGTGCATGCTGCTATAATTGCCATCAATGAGGCGATAGATCAGAAGATAGCAGCGGAAACCTATACAGCGCTTCAGAACCCCTCTGCAATGCTTGTCAACTTGGATCTAGGAACCCCAGAAGAATATCAAGAACTTTTGTATCAGGCAAAAGACGTAAAAGCTGAAAATGCCAGAAACAGGGTTTGTACTTCTTTGAATAGCAAAAACTTTATAATTGTCCATGTCACATAATATTAAACTTTGCTAGAATTTTCTCTTTTTAAAAGGTACAGTTTTGTTGGTGTTGTTGTTTTTGTTATTGATTGGGCTATGAAAAGCAGAGTCGAAAGCAGTGTAGATGTATTGCATAAATTTAGTAGTTGTTGAAAAATGAAAAAATTTGTGTTTAGGTCAACTGCTAGATGCAAAAGATAAAATAATCTTACAAAGATCTTAAAATATGTGGAATACAGTGCATTATCAATGACCCAGTAGTAGCTCAACTTCTATCTATAATAAAGCTTTGAGAGAAAGGTTATCTTCATGATTTTAGATAAACATTTAGAATTCAGCGTGTTGTCAATAGCTGAGCATTAAGACAACTTAATTCAAAAGTTGAATAATTTACCTAATTTATGAGAGAAAATTTATCAGTGCTCTAATGTTTGGACCTTCAATTCCTTGTCATTTATCTCAATTTGCTTTCTTAGTCACTACGTACAGTGTAATGGTTCACTCAGGATTTATTTGTACGTTCTTGCTCTGTTTGTTGCAGAGTTTGGATCCAGACAGCACATGTGAACATGATGTGTACGATGAGCTTCTCACTCAAGCAGAGATTCAAGGAAACATCAATAAAGTCAATAGTAAGGGAAAACATTTTCTAAAACTATTTAACCAAGCAATTCAAAAAAACAAAAAACACAATAACTGCTAAGGTACTAATTTGATTCTGAAGAAGATGGGAAAAATAAAAAAAATTTTCTTTTCTGATAGTCAAAATCAAACTTAAACCCATACCAAAACTTTTTCTTTACAGATTATTTCATATGCTCACTCTCCTTTTTTTTGAAAATTGATTGCTTGGGCATGACGTAATCCTACTGCTGTTGTTGTTATGGGGTTCTTGTATTATCTCCATGTTTTTATGAACTATATTTTGCTAGAATATCACATACTGGTTTTAACTTTTCCAAAATTTATGGCAGATTTCTCTGTTTCTTTCTGCAAATTTTAGATACAAATGTTTGCTTTCCACACATAAAAATGCAAAATTTGAGTACGCAAATTGCAAAAGAAGCAGAAGACTTTTGTGAAGCAGACACACTCAGGTGCATATAATTTCTATCTGTGGACTCTAGTCTCTCATTCTCTTCCCGCAGCAAATTTGGCAGTGAAAAGATTGAACGACGCTTTGCTCTCTGGGGATAAGGCGAGTCTTCTAGAAGCCCTGCAGTCTCCCGCTCTCGGGTTGAAGGATGTGAAACCAAACAACATCGATTTCTATGCCCAAAACCTTCTGCGATTGAGGCAGGCAAAACCAGAGGTTTGTAAAGTTACCTAAAACATTTTTCTGAAGACTATGCAGGTGTTCTCTGTGCAGAGGTTGGCGATATAAGTTTTCAGCTGGAGATTTCTAAATATAGAAAACTACTCTATAGTCTGTACTTTTTTTGTAGAATGAAAATTAATTATCTCAGGTTAAGTGCATTTGCTTTTTTTGAATTACTGAAAAAGCAAAAGTTCCTATATCTGCCTGATTGATACATATTGTGCTTATTTTATACTCACTTGTCTTCAAATACTGAGCTAACTTAATATATTTCGAAACATCAAATTTGTGCATAATATCAGGTATAATAAGATGGTTGAAATGTGAAATTTAATTGATATTTCTCTCCTATTTGTTAAATCTAATGTAATATCATAATCTTAAAAAAGCAACCAGTGGTAATAAAAAGGTAGGGCTTGACAAGATAAGTCTGATGCGACTTAACTAAAATTGGAAGCAAATTGAAGAATATCTAAGAGTATTTAATGTTCATTACTTGAATATTTTGTTTTCCACTAACAGGATGATTGCTTGAACAAAGAAGACATTCAGAATGCTGTTAATGAGTCAAATCTAGAGGCTGATGTTGAATACCAAAGTAAGTCTTGCTCGGTGTCTAGGTCTATAGAACATTTTAAGGAAAACAACTTGAAAGGCTAGTCCAATTGTGTCTGATAATTATTGCAAATTATGAGTTAAAAGGAAATGCTGAGGTATCTGAAGGACATTGATGTGTATAATAAGATTTAACTTTGATAATCATGCTCATTGCTCTTTTAAACCACTGTATATACCCATTACTTGGAACTAACTTTTATACACAATTAGTATGCAGGATACAGGGCTCACCACTGCTACTAGTATAATGTACTAACTGTCTTAGGACATCATGGGCACATTATAGCCGTTACCGTGCTGACGTGCCGTGCAAACTCACTCTCTCACTCACCCCAACAAACCCAGTAACAACAACAACAACAATATTATCAATAATGGTGATAATAATAATGATGATAATAATAGTTATAATAATAATAATAATAATAATAATAATAATAATAATAATAATAATATTGATAATAATAAGTAGCCTTGTAAATGCTTTAAGAATGCCATCACCTTCTAAAAATGTTACCAGAGAGCCAAACAGTGCTGATGGTGAATCAGGCGCTGGTGAGCCAAGACCCAGATCTGTTGATGAAGAGCCTGCAGAACCCTGTGGTCCAGCTTACTCCAGTGCACCCTGCGGTCGGTCAACTGTACCTGGAAGAGCTTGCCTCCATGAGGAGCGAGAAAGGTGGAAACCTGGAGTTTGAGGAAATTGATGCTGCCTTGCAAGGTAAGAATTTGTCATCATAGTTAGCAAAGGAGCATAATAATATGATATAATGTAAATGAATGGTCAAAACCCAAAAACTATATTGAGTGAACAGTGATGATATTTTCAAAACAACCTTTGGGTTTCTTTTATCTACATTATCTTTAAATGTTGATGTAGATTTTCAAGTCTACTTACATAGGTACTTGTTAAATTATTTCGAAAATATTTCAAATTGTATATTGTACCAGACAAAAGGTACATATTGAAAGCACAGTTTTTGAGAAACATTATACAGTGCTCACCACTTAATTTGACTTGCTAATTCGGCATTTCTCTGAAAAGGACATACTTAAAAAATCCGGCATAAATCTTTTGCAATTGCTCTTTGCATTTTTTGGCTTAAATTTACGATTAACTGCTTCATTTCTTTTATTTCAACATGTTTTCAACCCAATATTACATGTCTGTATGATACTGATACATAACCTTGCAAAAATTAATAAACTTTGTACACGCTAGACAAGCCAATGCATGATGCACAATAACCACCACTGTGTAGATTCCTATCTAGACCCACAACAAAGCCACTCCGGCTTTGGTGCTCTTTTAATATACTATATCTTGTAGCTCTGCAACTTTTTCTTAATTTGACATGAAAATGCTGGTCCCTCTAATGTCGAATTATCAGGTATATAAATTTTTGTTCAAAAAGGGCACATTTTGGAATGCTACAAAAGTACATACATGATACTGAAGACATTTTTTTTAAAGTGAGAAATACCCTAAAAGACACAAAGTTGTATAGATTACAGCTAACTGATATGGAGTAATAGCAAAAATAACTTTTTAAAAGAGCTTTTATCTCGATAAAGCAGTAGCTGTTCATAAAAAAGATGAGTGCACATTAAACTTTTGTTTATTTAAATCCATCACAGTTATTGCGACCATTGTGGATATCAACAAAGCCATTGATGTGGGTGACTCCCTGATGACGTGCAAAGCTCTACAAAATCCGGCAGCCCATATTGCAAACTTGGATGAAAACAATCAAGACAAATATCAGTCCAGCTTAGCAACTCAAAAGTCTAACAAAGCCGATGTAAGGATTTATTATTTATCTCTATTTCATCTTGTATGCAAATCTTTGGTATTTTTAGCTAAGCTGGGTGTATGTGCCATGAGATGTACAGAAAGACATCCATTGAAAATAAATTGTAAAAGGGGCAAATACTTCTTTTCTAGATTATTATTCAAATTGAGAAAAGCATTTGTTTGCAATGAAAAACTGGCTAATAGTAGGGGCAAGTCCATAAATAGGATGATCTGAGTCATGTTGGACTTTACGAGATAGACCTCACAGGAAACAACCACTCTAGCGGATTTAAGCTCATTAACCCCTCAGTTTTGTGCCAGGTTTATCCAATTGTTGGTATAAACATGAAAACCAGAAATATTGGGGCTTTTTCAAAGTCCTAGCAGATGTGTACTCGCATAATGAAAAAGTAACTTATTACTTTTTGTGTTTTGTAAATACATGCTAAAAAAAACTTCTCGCTTTCAGCATCTAAGTGGTGTACTGTGATTAATATTGGTGATATGTGAGCTCATGTTATTGATTGTTTTTTCAGCAACCAAATGATCAACTGACACATGCTGAAATTGTGACCTGTATTGAAGGTGTGCATGCGCAGTTGGAAGAGGAGCATCAACGTAAATATACCAATATTAATTTTATTTCATTAACTTTGGTTAAGACCAATCTTTCTTTAGTCTATGTGAAATCAAAGTACACAATAACTAGAAATGGTTTTAATTTTGTGTCAAATTTAACAAGCAGCTTTGGTCCTTTAAATTTTGGTATTCAGTGATCAGATATTGTTTTATTGCATAAAAAGTAAGGGAAAAGTTATTGTACTCAATATTTCTACCTTATCGGCTTCAATACAAAATCTGGAATGAATGCTGATTAAAACCATGATTAGTTCAAACATTGTTGGTGTGGTTTAAAACAAAGGTATAAATCTTTTTTTGAAGTCTTTTGATACTCTTTTGAAAAAAAGAATTTCCATTCATTTTGGATTATTCAACACCTACAGGTATTTTGGCTCTTACAAAAATCAATGAGGCGATTGACAAAGGAGATGAGATTGAGACAGTGAAAGCGTTGCAACTACCAGCAGCCCAACTCACCAACATTCAGTCAGAGCAAGCTTTCCATTACCAAGTGCTGCTTGCAAAGGGAAAGGACAAAAAAGCTGAGGTAGACCTAGCCCTGGTGCTTGTTAGGTAGAAGAGAAATAATTGTTTGTTTGTTATGTAGCGTCGAACTTCAGCACTGTACATGCTATATTGTGGACAGATCCCTAAGACTAATGTCTGACAACTTTACATGCTGCCTTACGGAGACATTGTGGGAATACCATGACTCAGCCTGTCACATTATACGGACACCAATCCGACCAAAAGGGGTCGAAATCGGACAAATACATTTTTGAATGATCCTGGCTTTCGAACCAGAGACACCAATGCTCTACCACTTGTGCAGTGAGAACTCTTTATTACTTCTTTGCCCTAGATTGTAATAGAGGGACAAATGGCTTGGGATAATGTCGTAGCTTCTCATTTCATCAACCCTGGTTGATGCAATTCTACCCAACGAGGAAATAATAATCTCTACACATTTGGTTTAGTAGTTTTTATGAAGTAGAGCCCAGTTTTTCTGCTTTTGCCTGATTAAGTCTTCATGTAAATGTACTTTCTCACAAGACAAGAGTTAATTTAAAAAAATTATTTTCTCACAGGAAAGTGGTGATGAGGCAGCTGAGTTATGGCTTGAGGAGATACAAGCCTGCGTTGACAAGGGAAATTCCAATACCCAAGAGGGTTTCAAAAGTAAGGCTATAGTTTTCACAGAGTTCTATCATAATTTGGAGAAAAGCTATTCTGCCTTTTTTTTAATAGGACTAGAAATGATAGCTTTTTAAGCATTAAAGATTTTTGCAAATGGTTGAGAGCTGATGATTTATGCTTATGCCTTTCATTAATGTTTCCATATAAATGTCAATGTTGCTGGAATTTCCCACCTTAATTTTCATTGTGGATGAGTGAAAGTTTATATTTTTTTCTTTTCAATCTTTTAACTAGATATGTGCAATGGCCATTACAATAATATTAACAATAAAAATAACAAAACAAATGATGATGATGATGATAATAATAATAATAATAATAACAATAATAAGAAAAAGAAGAAGAATTATGATAATAATAACAACGACAACAACATACTACTACTACTACTACTACTACTACTACTACTACTACTACTACTACTACTACTACTACTACTACTACTACTACTACTACTACTACTACTACTACTACTACTACTACTACTACTACTACTACTACTACTACTACTACTACTACTACTACTACTACTACTACTACCACCACCACCACCACCACCACCACCACCACCACCACCACCACCCCCCCCACCACCGTCCACTACTATTACTACGTAATACTACTACTGCTAATAATAATAATAATAATATTTTTCTTTTTCTCATTCTTCCCCTCTTTGTAGTATCCACAAGCGTTGCTGCTGTGAATGAAGCCCTAGCCTCTGGAGACCAAGAGCTCCTTCTGTCAGCTCTGTGTGCCTCTGACCTCAACCTCCACTCCGTCACCGGTGACTGCATTGTCGGCTACCAGGCTGCCCTGGCTGAGGCTGTACAAGAGTCCTCGAGTCAAGGTTTTTAATTTTTTTTTTTACTTGTCATAATTATGATTCTTTACTCTGCATCATACATTATATGCTTTTATTGTTTTTTAATACTACCAAAAGAATTCAATTTAAGGAAAGGAAATATGGGAAAAAAATTTATGAAGAGGCTGTTAAAAAGTCATCTAGTCACGGTTTTTATCTTTATATTTTATTTGTTACACATATCTATTACTTCAAGTAGTCATCAATGTATGTATTTATTTTAAATTAGTGCAAAAAATTGGGGGCGAAAATTATATGCAATATTAATATTTCAATTAAATGTTGAACTGAAAGATAAGCTGAAATTGTATCATAAGGAAATATGAAATGCATGATGGATTATTCAATCTTTGTACTTTTTGACGGATTTTATTTTTTGAAAAAACATCCAACAAAAACATGTGCTTTTATCCTGACTTTTGTAGTATATTTCTCATTCTACTCATCGCAGGAGAAACAGGAAGTGGTTGGATGATGAACCGCCTGAAAGACAACACAAAGTTTTTTTACAACATTAACACCAAGCAGCATGCGTGGACCAGGGGGGACAGCGTGATCAAGGATTACTCACTTTTAACCAGAGATGAAATACAGGTAGATACTTGGCACAAGTTGGGTCATTGAGAAACAGTGCATATTTGCCCATAATGTTTGGAGTTAGTCATATATATTACAATTTGTTATGTTATGGCTACAATGGATTGTTTTGATTTCGATTATATATTAGAAGAAAACTTCTTGCAAACCCCTCAGAAATAAAATCCTGAAGAAGATACACTTTTTTCTATTCAGTAGTATTACATTCTCAACATGTTTTCCATCTATCTTTAGAGTTCACCAAATATTACTCTTCTTATGTCCATTTGATGATAGCTGATGATTTGGCCGATGTAACCTATTTGTTTTTATAATTCTTTTTAGGCACAAAGTACACGGAGAAGAAAGTTATTTTTCAAGATTTAATGCTTGCTTTCATTTTTTTTTTTTTTTAGAGAATTGTATCGGAAGTGACAGCTAATACTACTACTACTACTACTACTACTACTACTACTACTACTACTACTACTACTACTACTACTACTACTAAAACTAATTGTAATATTTTTATTTTTCTCATGATTCCCCTCTTTGCAGTATCCACAAGCGTTGCTGCTGTGAATGAAGCCCTATCCTCTGGAGACCAAGAGCTCCTTCTGTCAGCTCTGTGTGCCTCTGACCTCAACCTCCACTCCGTCACCGGTGACTGCATTGTCGGCTACCAGGCTGCCCTAGCTGAGGCTGTACAAGAGTCCTCGAGTCAAGGTTTTTAATTTTATTTAACTTGTCATAATTATGATTCTTTACTCTGCATCATACATTATATGCTTTTATTGTTTTTTAATGTTTTTTAATACTACCAAAAGAATTCAATTTAGGGAAAGGAAATATGGGGAACAAATTATGCAGAGGCTGTTAAAAAGTCATCTAGTCACGGTTTTTAAGTTTATTTTATTTGCAACACATTATATCTATTAGTATTACTTCAAGTAGTCATTATTGTATGTATTTATTTTAAATTAGTACCCAAAAAATTCAATATTATTTGAATTAAATGCTGAACTGAAAGATAAGCTGAAGCTATTTCATTGCACTGAAATATGGAACCCATCATGGATTATTTAATCTTTGTACTTTTTTAACAGATTTTATTTTTTTGTTTAAAAAAAAAAAAAAAACCCAACAAAAACATGTGTGTTATCCTGACTTCTGTAATATATTTCTGATTCTACTAATTCACAGGAGAAACAGGAAGTGGTTGGATGATGAACCGCCTGAAAGACAACACAAAGTTTTTTTACAACATTAACACCAAGCAGCATGCGTGGACCAGGGGGGACAGCGTGATCAAGGATTACTCACTTTTAACCAGAGATGAAATACAGGTAGACAGTCGGCTCAAGTTGGGTCTCAGATGTAATCGTAAATTTATTGGGTAATTGTGCATAGTTTGCCCATAATGTTTTTGGAGTTAGACATATATAATTATTATAATTTTTTATGGTATGGCTATAACAGATTGTTGTGATCACGATTATGTATTAGAAAAAAACTTCTTGCAAACCCCTCAGAAATAAAATCCTGAAGAAGATACACTTTTTTCTATTCAATAGTATGAAGTTTTCAACATATTTTCCATCTATCTTTAGAGTTCACCAAATATTACTCTTCTAATGTCCATTTGATGATAACCGATGATTTGGCCGATGTAACCTATTTGTTTTTATAATTCTTTTTAGGCACAAAGTAAACGGAGAAGAAAGTTGTTTTTCAAGAGATAATGCTTGCTTTAATTTTTTTTTTTTTTAGAGAATTGTATCGGAAGTGACAGCTAAGCATGACAGAGAAATGCTTTTCAAGGCCAATGAAAATCTCATTACAAAGATCCAAGCTCACGTTAGGGGTCACAATGCTCGGAAGGCTTACAAAGAAAGAGTTGATTTTATGACCAAACAGTTACCAGCAATCTTGAAAATACAGGTAACTTTGAAATAGTTAAAAAAAAAAAAATTTAATTTTTAATTTTATTTATTATAATAACACTCATTTTACCAATTGAATTATATAAATAGTTAATTCGTTTATGATTTTTCTAATCGTAAAATCTTTCCACTCTAAAACTTGTTATAACATATTTTCTTTCTAATGCCAAGAAAAAATTTGGCTGATTTTCTTTGAATTAAATCATAATAATTATTTTAACTCGGAGATGCACTAGCATTAATGCTTATAGCTTAAAAAAAAAATGTGTCTTCTATATTATTCAGGCACATTGGAGAGGCATGAAACAAAGGCACAAGTATAAGGATCGTGTCAATTACATCAAAGACAACACAGACTCTGTCATAGTGGTAATTTCATTTTTTAAAGACTTTTAGTGATGGTTTTTTCTTCTTCTTCTTCGATCATATCCTTTTCTTGAAGTGTGGAAATTAGACAGTCCACACTGCAACTGAAAGATTAGCAAAAGCTTAATATAATTATACAAAAGCGGGTTACTTTCTATGGTTTTAAATGAAAGTTTTATGAATGCTGGCAAATGTTTAAACAAAGGAAATTAATTAACAAAAAAAATTGCAAACAAAGAAAGTTAGGAAATTGGGCAAACTTAATCGCCTTTATTACTTAGTTTACTTTCTTCCCTGGCGAAAATATAAAAATGCAATAAAAAAAACAAACAACAAAAACACTTTTTTATATATTATGAAATAAATTGTTTGCAGTAAAAAAAAACGAAACCCACCCTCATGAAGGATATCTATAAAATTGATCAATGTCTTCTTTTTTTTTTTTTTAATCAAAAGATCTTTTTTAGATAGATATCATTTAGCTTTTAAATTCTCACTGATGTTTACACAGAAATTCTTTTTCTTTCCACAGTTACAGTCATATGTGAGAATGTGGAGAGCAAAGAAAGCGTACCGGGACAGACTTCAATATTTCAAAGACAATGTATGTAATTCTAGAGCACTTTTTGATCATGCAATTAATTTTTGAAAGCCAATTGTATTTGTATTTATTTGCCTTCAGAAGAAATAAAAGACAAACCTCCGTGAACCTAAGTACCATGATCATATGAGAAAATTAAATTAAATTTTTTTTTTTCAATTATCAAATTCAACTGGTTTTGACTAATAGTAAAGGGTATAAAGTGCATCTATATATTTCAAAGAAATTAAACTTCATAATATTCACAAGAAGTACCTGAACTTTTACAAACTTATTTACAGCTATGCATCCTTACCTCATCTTTACTACCAGCACTATCTCATGTTTATGTTTTTTTACTTTCTCTCTCTATCAATGCATCAGCTGCAATAAACATTTAGCAAATGATGATGCCTTTTTTCCCTCTTTTTTTTTCTCTCTCTCAGGAACCTGCTATTATCAAAATACAAGCCCATTTCCGTTCCAACCTTGCACAAAATGACTACAAAGCCTTGAGTAAGTCTTCATTTATGGAGTAAATAAGAATAGAGAACCTTGGTATCCAACACACTGGGATGTTGTATAATGCTTGTTTGAGATTGAAGATAATTCTGTAGATATAATTTGACTCAGTTGGTAAAACCTATTTTATTAATTGATCAGCATAATATGTAATATACATAAACAATCGACTAAAATTTTCTATCTAGTTGAAGCACAAATTGTTTTATGAGGAAAAAGTTTTTGTAAACGCAGTTGTTTAAAGAGTTCATAAATTTAAACAGAATATTGATTTTTTTTCACCTTCCCAGCTCAAGATGAAAATCCACCCCTTGCTGTTGTGAGAAAGTTTGTTCATCTCTTGGATGCCAGTGATAATGATTACGCTGAAGAGCTTGGTATGGTTATTTGAATAACATATAATGCTTTAGTAACTGGTAAAATGGGCTGACATTTCCATTGTTGATAACATACTGTTTCTTGAAGTATTTTATTTTTTATCGGTATCTTCCACATGACAACATAATATAATCATAAAATTGTTAAAGGAATGTTAGAAATCCTTATAAAAACCTCTAAATTTAAAACCTAAAATAATTCAAGCATAATAGAAAATTGTATGAAAGCTTTTTTAAAAGAAGATAATCATATGTAGAATGAGCTGCAGTCTAACAAAATATGAAATATCAAGATACATAACAAATTCCAAATTCTACCAAGGTATCCAATTGAAAGGCAAGTCAGTATAGCTGAGACAGAAAGAGCGATAAAGCTATTGTCACTTTTTAGTAGACATGTTTCCCCTCTTCTCATTTTATCTTATCATGTTACCTTGACTGATTTTCATGATCCACACAACAAAGATTAGTTTATGCTATGGCTTCATTCTTCATTGGCTCAAGTTGTAGAGCTTTCATCTACCAATCGGGAGGCCCTCATTTCAAAACCCATAATTGGTCCAAAAATGTATTTGTTCGATTTCGTCACCCAGTGATAGTCTAATGTGAACTTCTGAGACAGGAGTCCAAGTCGTCCCGCACTGCCTCTGTGTGACAGCACATTAACTTATGAAATGTTAGTCTTGGGCCTGTGAACAATATAACCTATATAATGCAGATGTTGGACGTTATGCAATCAACCCTTTTTTTTTGTGGGGTTTTTTCCATTCCTCACATATATTTGATTTCTCCACAGAACTTCAGAAGCTTCGGCAGCAGGTGGTGGCAGAGATCAGGTCCAACCAACAGCTGGAGCATGACCTGGACCAGATGGACATCAAGATTGGGCTGCTCATCAAGAACAGGATCACTCTACAGGTAACCCATGCAAAACATTATCAGCCTTTTGGTTAAGAAAGTAGGTCTTTGAAAGAGAAAAAAGGAGGTCAGCTGATGCATACTGCTTTGTTAGGTTAAAATTAATTTTTTATCAGGCCTTGGCTTTTCAAGGTAGGTGTGATTTACTTATCTTAGTGCTACCGGTTGAGTCAGTGTCTGTATAATGTGACCAGTTGAGATAGAAGTTCTAGTATTCCAGATCTGCCTCTCTGTGGCAAAACCAATAATTGTCAGACATTATTATTGGAACGTTTCTGCAATATAGTCTTCCTAGTTGCTGCATTCATCGTTAAGAAATCATCCAGCTAAACCAAATTTTTCTTAGTGGACTGACTTATGAACCAAAATAGCTATATAAAAAAAATTCAATACTCTATTGGCAGAAAGAAGAAACAGTAGCTCAAGTCAAGAATGGCATCAAGTATTTTCAATGTTATTTATTTTTATTCATATTTATAAGATGCGGTGTCTCACAACAAGAGAACACAGCAGCTTAAGCATGACATTAATTAAATATTTTTACTGCCGTTTTTTTAAAAATACCTCTAGGATGTGGTGACCCACAACAAGAAGCTCACCAAGCTTGGCGAGGAGGGAAAGAGAGGCCTCTACGGAGGGGGTCTCAAGGCGCTCAGCAAAGAGAACCATGCCAGGTTGGAGACGTACCAGCATCTGTTTTACTTGCTGCAGACCTGCCCCAACTATCTGGCCAAATTGATTTTTGAGATGCCACAATCCCGCACCACCAAGTTCATGGAGGCGGTGATCTACTCTCTTTTCAACTACGGTGCCAACCAGCGTGAGGAATACCTTCTCACCAAGCTGTTCCAGACGGCTCTCGAGGAAGAGATCAAGTAAGTTTGTGTGGGAAGGCATTGATATGCGCTTACCTACTTAGCTGTAGAACACATTATTATGCAGCCAAGTAATAATTTATTCTATTTATATGTATATACTCTGCACATCATAAGAAAACAAATCCACCCTGTACAAAGAATTAGAAGCCATTTAGAACTTTTATGGAAATCTGAAAATTAATATGTACTCTGCTTCTGCATTATAAAAATTCACTATGAAAATTCTTGACAAATTGTATCTAAAAGATTTGTTTGCATACTAAATATTATCTCTGGGCCTATATTAAACCTGAATTGGGTAATCTATCTTAAATAGGGAAGTAAAAATACCTAACTTTGGTATCGTTTACACTCCACTTTTCCCCCCTAACAGTCTTTCATAAATCTTTCTGTCATGCTTAAATAAGATACATTTAAGTCCATGTCATTGTTGATTTAAGGGAATGACACTGTATTTCTCAATTAATTTTTCTCTTAAACTTTAAGACACAAGAGACACATGAAATTAATTTTTTTGCTATTTATGCTTTTTGTTGCCAGGAGAATGTAAGTATTAAGTGTACGTTTTAGTGTGGTTTTTGGGGCACACTTCTCTATGATTCATAGAATCAAAATGGTGCATTTGTATTTGAAAGTCAAACATTGATTATTACCCATTTATTCTTTTTTCATTTTTTACAAATTTCGAAAATATTTTGAAAAATTAATTGATATATTAGAATTGTCAAAATTAGAAATGTCATGTCCGAAGTCTGAATTTTCAGCAAACCCTCATAAAGCTTTGGTTTTTTTTTTTTTTAAAGGTTCTATGGTAAGGAAAAAGTAAAGAAATGTATGAATAGAGAACAAAATGTTCCTAATACTTTTTATAAAGCCATCCCTTTTTTTAAAAACACAACACAGATCTAAATATTTGCAAACATTGTATTACAAACAACACTTATATGCATCTTTGCCCCTTCACTTCTCGGACTTGATTTTGTGATGTGAATTGGTTTCACTGTTGCACAAAATTGTTAGTTCAGGTGCCTTATTTCACAATCAAAATCTCGAAGGAGGTTTGGCAGAAATAAATGCTTTTGAAATATACGTAAAAAAAAAACCCACCAGAATAAGCAATCAAGCTTAGTCATTTCTAATATACTTTCGTCTTTGAAATACATTTTTCGGGGCCTGCAATTCTTCTCCCAATTTTGTCATGTAACTTTTTCTTCCATTTCTTTTTTTTCTCTCCTTTTATTGAGCATTTAAAGAAATGTCTATTTGAATGTAATTGAAACATTTTTAAATAATCACATTTATACACTATACTGTTGACATTGGAAGAGCACAATATAAAATGAAGATTTTAGGCAAAAATTAAAAAAAGAAGAATAAGAAGGACATATCTAGCAATAAAGTGTGTTTACAGCATTTCTATAGTCTATCTTTAGAAGTTCAATAATATTTAGCTTACTTTTGGTGTGATTTTTTTTACCTTCTTTCTGGGGTTTGGATGTAACACTAGTGTTAATCAGGAAAGATATTAAAGAACGTATTCCTCTTTATTTAAGGTTTATGGAATGGAAATTCAAATCGAACAGTAGTCCTTCAATATTTCATTTTTATTTTCAGTTTGTTTGTATCTGGTGCTGTGTAGACTTATTTTATTTTCTAGTACAATATCTCTAGATGATGTATGATATATATTGGCATAGTCAGCTTACAAAAGTACCAAGTTATACACTTAGAAAATCATGTATTGCTTGTTTATCCTAACAAACAATACACTTTTAATTTTTTCTTTTTTTCGTCCATGTTGTAGAATATTAAATCGATAGCAGGCCTAGTGCCTACAAACAACAAAACACTCAAAAGGCTAATTAACTGTTTAGGAGATTCAATAGCACTGATGCGCAGATATGCCATTAATATTAAATCTGGTGATGGTGTAAAGAAAGACACAACGTGTCTGCTCTCAATAAGTAAAACTTCAATTCACATTTTGAAAGCTTGCCCATGTTTGGATGTTGTTTTTCTTCTTCATTTTTTTCCTTAATTTAATTCCCCTCCAGTTTCCATACAAATATACTGAACTGTATTGTTTTTGTTCGTGCATACCATCAATATCACTCTTGAAGCAAGCATTATCTACTCTGTTAAAAAGGTGAAAATGGAAATTGCTGTTTTTTAAAGTTCAGCTTGCAGTGTTATCAATATTAAGTCGAAAATTTGTTTCAATTTTTAAAAAAATTTTTATATTGCATTGGTATAATGAAATTATTAAATTATCAGACATATAATAATTTTATGATAGCAAAACATAAAAAAAAAGAACTTTTGTATAATATTGAATATAGCCTTTCATAACTTTTAAATTACCTTTTAAATTAGACTGAAATTACAATATTGTTTATATTCTACAGCTCCAAAGTGGACAAGATGACTGACATAGTCACAGGCAACCCCTTGGTTGTGAAGATGATTGTCGGCTTTAACAGGTGAGACTAGATTTTTTTTCCACTGAACTAGAATTTTAACATTTGTGTAACTGTTGAGGGAAAGCAAATAAATTGCAGTAATATTTAGTTTTGAGATATTAGCGAAATATTTGTTTTTCAGTTCCCGAGAATGTAATTAAAAAAGTCCAAAAACCAATAAATTCTGCCGAAGAAAAACAAATCTACTTAAATTATAACTATATAAGAAAGGCCACTGTTTTTCAAATTTGGTTTAAATAAATCATCAGAAAGTATAAAGAAAAGATTTTATTTGATTTGGATTACAATCCTTGATTAAAACAAGATTTAAAAATATAAAAATAAATATATGTATCTACACAAGTTATTAAAAAACACACCAAAAAACCCAATGTAAATTGTCCCCTAAAGTATTAGTAAGTCAAACTAGCTGTGCTGTCCAGAGATATTCGAAACAAAACTTAAGTAATGTATTATTTATAGTTTCCATGTGTTTAATTCACAATACTGTCATTATATGTTTGAGTGTGCTTCAGTTTATCTATTTTGATTGATACTTTAACAATAGAAGTAACAGTCAAGTTGGGCCGGTGTATCATTTCATCACAGACATGTTTATCCCAAAATCTATAATCAACTCTATTTGTTACTACTTTCATAACATAAATGAATTTAACTTTTATTTTATTTTATAGAAACCAGAGAGGGCAAAATGCTTTAAAGGAGATGCTGAACCCTCTAATTATGAAAGTAATAGAGGATAGGAATCTGCGCATCAACACAAACCCTGTGGAGGTGTACAAGGCCTGGGTAAATCAGATGGAATCAAGCACAGGAAAGGCAAGGTGAGTTTTATGTCACCAACACTACACCGGTTGAAATATCTACTACTACCACTACTACTGCTGCTGTTTATCCCAAAATCTATAATCAACTCTATTTGTTACTACTTTCATAACATAAATGAATTTAACTTTTATTTTATTTTATAGAAACCAGAGAGGGCAAAATGCTTTAAAGGAGATGCTGAACCCTCTAATTATGAAAGTAATAGAGGATAGGAATCTGCGCATCAACACAAACCCTGTGGAGGTGTACAAGGCCTGGGTAAATCAGATGGAATCAAGCACAGGAAAGGCAAGGTGAGTTTTATGTCACCAACACTACACCGGTTGAAATATCTACTACTACCACTACTACTGCTGCTGTTGCTGCTACCACTACTACTATTACTACTACTACTACTACTACTACTACTACTACTACTACTACTACTACTACTACTACTACTACTACTACTGTTGCTACTACCATAAGTACCAGCATCACTACCATAACAGCTATATTACTACTGCTGCTGCCACCTAATTTGATTCAACCAGTAGTTCAATATTCAATGTTCTGTAAGTGTAGTCTTCCCAGAGAAATCAACCAATTTTACCTCTCTTCTGTTTTAAAAATGTTATACCAGTGCAGTCAATGGTGATAAATTATTGTTAGTCAAGTAGTGATCCAAGCATTAAGGTATCAGGATTCCAGAACCTCCATTTTTCCATGTTTTTCAAGCATGGCTTTCAATAACCGTATAAGTGTATACTATATGAAAAAGTAAAATCATGCGCAAAGAAAAATAAATAAATTAAGGATGCAAATTGAGTTCCAATTTGGACACCGATAGCAGAAAAAGAGTGATTTTACTTAAAACATTTTATGGTGTTTGCAAGAGATTTGAGTACACAAATAGACTAAGATAGAAAATGGGTATGATCTTCAATTTAGTTTAGGACAGGCACAAATACCTTGAGAATGTGGGTGCCAAATTTCAAGTGGATATATTGATTAGTTTGTTCACAATTACAATTTGATTTTTTTTTTCAATTTTTCATAAATTCATGGCATTCGAATACCTTAAATTGAATTTGATTTAAAAACATTTGTTTAGTAAAGGTTATATCAACAGCAATTTTCATTCCAATCACATCAATTATGGATAAAACAGATGATTCTTGACACAGTGCTCACCAAGAAAATCTATTTTTTTTAGTGGTCTTCCCTATGATGTCTCCACGGAGCAAGCCTTGAAGCATGATGAGGTGAAGGAGCAGATAGAAGAGACCATCCAGCGGCTTCAGAACGTTACAGACCTGTTTCTGAACAAGATTCTCACCTCCTTGGACAGCATACCGTAAGTTACAAGTGTCGAAGTAAAGTTGGTCATTCTGTAAAAGTAGATTGAGGGATTTAGAATGTACTTCTCATTATGCATCCATGTGTTTTTGTTTTGTTTGTTTTTATATTTTGCAGTTGTTAATTATTGTTCTTTATTTCTAAATAGTCTTTGAAAAAAAATTGAATGTCATTATAATGATGGAGTTTTAATGTATGAATACTTTATTGGTCATATATTGTATATAAATTTTGTGTATGTTTTGTAACTTTTACATTACAAGTAAATGTTAATTTCTATACAGTCTATTTTAAACTATGATGCAGTATTTTCAATTACTATCGTATCTACTAAACATTGTTTGAATTCTTTATGACTGGAGGGTTTTTTTTAACACACCCCTTAACTGTGCTCGAGAGTTGTTTTTTGTTTTGTTTGTTTGTTTTGTTTTTGTGGTTTTAAAAAGTTAATATGGTGTTGAGAGACCGCTTAAGAAACTATTATTCTATAGTCTACAAATGTTTGCATCAGTCTCATAATTAACTTAGTTAGTCATTGATCTGAAACAAGCAAAACAAGCTTTACCATATATATATTTCCTCCAGTTATGGAATGAGGTACATGGCAAAGGTTATGCAAGAATGTCTTATCAAAAAATTTCCAGATGCGTTGGAAAAAGATGTCCTGAAAGTAAGTTTCTATACTTCATCAAATTTAATTTTGTTTTGTGTTTTGTTTTTTAATTCCAATTATTGCTTTTATTTAATTTTAGTTTTTTCTTTTGAATTTTCAATCATTACAAGTTTAAAACTTCATGTAAGGCATGCTGTATGTTCTGCAATAGGATATATTTTGTTCCTATTTCATATAAAATAATGTTATAATTGTTATTTTTGTAAAAAGGCATTGCTCGAAAGTTTTGAATTTTTTGGAATAGAAATGTGTATGTTGAGAGGCACACACTTACTACAAAAGCTACTTATTTTTATATTTGTTCAAATGCCTTTTATTAATAAAAAACATAATGATAAGGATATTTTTCTAAGTGCTTTATTGTTTGTAACTCATTAATCATGTAATACTGAGAACCTAGTGCTATGACGTAGCCTTCTTATAGGTAGAATTTTACTTTCTCAAAAAGTGATCAAGTTGTTGTATTTAATATTTTTCCCAATACGAAGTAAAGAAAAAAATCTTCACATGCCTGTGCTTTTGCTTAACGTTACATTGATCTCATGGTTGAACATTCCTTTGCGTACACACCAGATTGTTGGGAACCTTCTGTACTACCGCTACATCAACTCTGCAATTGTAGCCCCTGATGCCTTTGATATTGTCAACATTGGGGCAGAGAAAGCTCTGACCAATGACCAGAGAAGAAACCTTGGTTCCATCGCAAAAATCCTGCAGTTTGCTGCATCTAACAAAGGAGTAAGTGTGAAGATG
Organism: Elysia chlorotica; assembly: GCA_003991915.1. Classification (NCBI taxonomy): domain Eukaryota; kingdom Metazoa; phylum Mollusca; class Gastropoda; family Plakobranchidae; genus Elysia; species Elysia chlorotica. The sequence goes on along the minus strand of RQTK01000548.1, from coordinate 73,140 downwards.
TCTTGTGAAATTGACTCTTTTCTTTTTTTTTTTTTTTTTACATCCAAGATAATTAATAAGGACATTAAAGGATCAACCTTTGGGTCTCTTAGTTTAATGATAATGAATATCTCCGTTGTGACTTTTTAAAATTTATAGTTCAAACAAAAAATAAAAAGATAGTGAAAGAAATTACCAGACATGAGACATAAAGATAGTTAAAGGTGTTTTTTTTATTTCATAACATTAAATTTCAAGACATAGTTGTAAATGGATGAAACCAGGCCTTGAGTGTCCAAGCAGTCTTACATATATTCTCCTTTTTTCAGTTTGGTGGTGAGAGCTCTTACCTAGCAAGCATGAATGACTACATCAGAAATTCCCATGAAAAGTTCAAGTAAGTTTGTTTTGTTTTGTTTTTTAATTATCCTTTTTCAATCTTTATATAAAATTTAATTAAGAATATTTCATTTACTTACTGTTTGAAAAGTATGACAGACATGAAAATCTGTCAAAAACTTAAAGATAAAAAAAAGAACCAAAAATGCCTCAGAAATTTCAGAAGTAGTTAAAAAAAAATTGTTTAAAGATACATTTTTGTCTTACTTCACAGTATGAGTAAAAAATTTAAAAAAATACTGAAGACAAGAGCGCCTTGATTAAAAAAGAACATCAAAAAACATTTAATAGTCTTCAATAATTTTGTTTTTTTGTGTGCAGAAAATACTGTCTGGCAGCTTGTGACGTTGAGATGCCCGAAAAGAAATTCAATGTGGACCAGTACAGTGATGTGACTATGATTGCCAAGCCAGTGGTCTATATCTCAGTTGGAGAAATAGTCAACACACACGAGGTAATTTTTATGGGAACTTTGCATCCAGCTGTAACTTATGCAGCTTATTAAACATGAATTGATAATTCCTGCTTCAACTCATCTTTACACTTTTCGAGCAATATAGCCCAAATTATCTCTTGTATCAAAGATATTGTGTGTTAAGCCAGTACGGTGGGTATAACATTTAAGGATGTTTTTGTTAGTGCTTTGTGCTCTAACTTAGATAACATTCTTCTGAGCCAAATTGGGGAAGAAAAAAACAACAAACAACACCCTGCTCTGGATGTCATAACTGGATGAACAATAAATAATTTTTTTTAAGTTGACCAACCAATATTTGACAAGTGCTTTACTGTTTAGTATAGCAGAAAAAAATACACATTTATTTTTCCATTGTCATATTCCTATTAAAAAGAACCCCACTCTTTGTAAATTTTTATTATTAAAAATAAAGAGTCCCTGTCCATCCATTCATTGCAAAGACTTTAAATGTATGCCAAAGTAATTGAACTATTTATTGTCTATAGTGAATATTGGTACAATAAAGTTGCCTAAATTAGCTCCTATTTGCTTTGAGAAACATTAAACGTTATCTTTCCTGTACCCCTACAGCTGCTATTAAAGCACCAGGAGACAATTGCGCCAGATCCCAGAGACCCACTCCACGAGCTGTTGGAAGATCTGGGTGACGCACCCCCTACCATTGACGAGCTTCTCGGGACAGAGCTCACTGGTGATGAGGCAACAAATGAAGCGCTGCGGCTGCAAATGGCCAAGACTGAAATCTCTCTCACACTGTCCAACAAGATTGAGGTGCAAACAGATGACAAAGCTGACATGAAATCTTTACTTATCCGGTAAGCAAAAATACAAAAAAATTATATGTTCGATTTCGTCACCTACTGCTTGGGTTGTCAGTATAATGTGACCATTTGAGACAGGAGTCCAGGTGTCCTAGCACTGTCTTGTCTGTGGCAGCACATAAAGTCATTAATCGCAGGGCCTGTTTACAATACAGCCTATATAGTGCTTATGTTGGATGTAAGCAACCAACTCAACTCAACCCAGTAAGCTAAAAAGCCATGCTGTGAAGCAATAGGATTTTGAAATTTAATTGAAAAGTTCAAAGAAGCATTTGTATTGTCTTTGTTTTTGCTTTGTAATAGTTGTAATGCATGTTTATTTTCCTATTCCTTTTTTTCTCTGTATCTTTCATTCTTTTATATGTGGGGATTACAATTGTTGCTCTTTTTTCTATGGACTCACCTACAAATTACAAGAGAAAGCTCAAAAAGAGGAGCAATGCCGCAGCAAAAGACTGATTACATTCACTGTTTTAACTCAGAAAGCTAGGTATGGTACTAATGTATCAGGAGGTCAGGGCTCAAATGGTTAAAATTTCCCTTGTGCTCCTAAGATTATTTTCCAGTATGAAGCAGCTGATTGTGGATGTAATTGAATATATCTTTTTCGGTTATTGGACTGCCACATTTCAACTATGACAAAAACCTCTAAGAAAATATTTACTTTTCCGCAACGCTGATTTCCACCAGGAAAACCACTATTTCACACTATTTGAAATGGTGGGCCCATAGGGAATACATGAGATAGTATTTTAGACAGCGCATCTAGAAAAGATTGAGCTGAGACAAAGCCTTAAAATGCCCTTTTTTTCTTCTTCGATCAACCCACCCAGCACGAAGCGCCCGGCAAACCACTATTTTACACTATTTGAAATGGTGCGCCTATGAGAAATACATGTACATTTAGTAATATTTAAGACAGCGCATCTAGAAAAGATTGAACTAAGACAAAGCCTAAAAATGCCCTTTTTTTCTTTCTTCGATCAACCCACCCAGCACGAAGCGCTCGAGAAACCACTATTTTACACTATGTGAAATGGTGCGCCCATAGTGAATAGTAATAGTATTTTAGACAGCGCATCTAAAAAAGATTGAACTAAGACAAAGCCTAAAAATGCCCTTTTTTCTTTCTTCGATGAACCCACCCAGCACGAAGCGCCTGATTGTGGACGTGATTGCCTGCCAGCCCGGGGAGAACCTGCTCGTGGTGCTGGACTCTCCCTGCTCGGGCCCCCAGGAGGAGCTGCACCAGGCCATCGTGAAGCGGCGAGACCTTGTCAACCAGAAGGTCGCCCAGACAGAGGCGGCCCAGGGCAGCAAGAAGCTGGTGCGGCATGCCTCAATACTGGGAGATACCAGGTAAAGGGGAACTTAGTGTATATACCAGGTAAAGGGGAACTTAGTGTATATACCAGGTAAAGGATAACTTAGTGTATATACCAGGTAAAGGGGAACTTAGTGTATATACCAGGTAAAGGGGAACTTAGTGTATCGAAATTTGCAAACCTAGGGTGTGAATGATTTTTGTAGGAAAAAAGCCTCTTTTGAAGTTTAATCTTTTCCCATCCTGCTGCACACATGTTATGCGCATTAATATCCTCTTATGCTAGCATGTCTTTGATCTGCACACCTACCATTTCGAAATAATAAAAATCAGAGCTTTGACCATTCATAAATCTTGAAAATCCCCCAAAATGTGCGCACTCAACACAGGGAGTAGGCCTTAAATCATGCGATGTGAAAAGGTTAAGTTTGTTTCGTACTACAGATAAATTTTTATGCATGTGCTAAAAGTGTGTATGTATGTGTATTAAATCATTAAGAGCTCTAGAATTTGCGTTTTTCTGGTGTTAGGGTGAATAGAAATAATCTTGAAAGTCTGCCCCTAAGTTGTAGTTGTGGCGCTGGAAAAACATAAGGCAGATTGGATTTTCACCTAGCAGTGTAACAAGCGTAAAGCAATACTGGTAGTGAAAAAGATGTAACAAAAGCGCATAACTTGTTGTTAATTACTTGATTTATCTCCACTGATTTCGATGTTGTTACTGGCCAGGCTACCTATCGAGAAGATGAAGCTGAAGGTAAAGGACAACCTCCGCACATTAGAACTGGCAGGCATGGCAAGCAGGAAAAACAAATATCAAGAACTCCTCAATTCCATAGTACAGGTAAGTAATTGTGTTAAGCAAACCTTTGAAAAAAAAAGTATTATGGCTGTGAAGGTATTCTTTTTTTTCTGGACAAATGTATAAAAACTTATGTCAAGTTATTTGTCTATATATGTCAAGAATATTAAAAAATTTTTACCCTATTCAGATTTATGAGGCCTGCAGAATTACCTGTCATAGAAATGATGTCCTATCACCACAAATTTTACAATAATAAAAAAATGTTTACTTTGCATAGAAAAATATATTATATCTACCCATTTAGTTTGTCCATCATCCATTAACTATTTCAAAGATCCTCTGGATTGCACTCTTGTCTTTAAATATGTATTAAAATTATACCCCTACATTCATGATTAATTTTTGTTTTTTTCTTTTTCTTTTCTTCCGAAGGATATTCGTAATCAAAGACGCTACCGCACGAATCGGAAGCAAGAACTTATTAGATTAAAGGCCACGATCAACAGCTTGAGTGAGAAGAGAACATTCTACGAGTCTCAAATTGATTTCTACAACAAATATGTTAAAACTTGTATGGACAGCTTCCAACAAAAAGACAGGTATTGAAAATCAATATCTCTTTATTTGAGATTACTTGTTCTATCTCCGTACTTTCATTTTTAAATGTAGAAACTTTTGAAACACAAAGAGATATAAAATCCCTATCTCATTTTTTAAAGAATTCATGGGTGCAAGTTTGCTGGCGGTAACCAATCACAGGCGTCTGGTGGATACTGCCGACCAATGCCGAATGCCGCAGTCCGGTCAGCAGTTAAGCAAAAAAGCAGAGCTGCCAACCCAAACATATTTTTTTTCACTTTTCCCCCTTATATATGCCAATACGTTCTTCTACCAAAGAATTCAACTTTCTGGACAACCCCAATGTTTTTCGCACTATTAATTGACCTATGGTTACTGTTTATCTGTCAATTACACAACCCGAAACTAGAGAAGAATAAAGAAAGTTTAGTGCGCAGAAGAAAATGAAGGAATCATTTAATTATAATATCGATATGGGATATTTCTCTGTGTTGTAGTACCTGTAATTGTGTTATCAAGATTGGGTTAGTGAACAACATCAACCTTTGCTTGCTGGCCAAACTTACTGAGCCTGCTAGCACCCATGAGAATGTGACTATAAGATGATCTCTCTGACTTTTGCACTCTCTAAAATCTAACGAACAAACAGGATGGGAACACTGAAAGTTTCTAACGTTTTATTACTGTTGTAGCATTTAAAACATATAATCATGTTTTAAAATGTGTGATTTTGCTGTTGCTGGATGTTCAGTTCAGTTTTTAACATTATAGGTTTTAAATGCTACGACAACAACATAATCATGTTTTCAAATATGTGATTTTGCTGTTGCTGGATGTTCAGTTTTAAATGCAGAGGTATGGAAGGAGGCAAGGACTCTTGATTATTAAACGCTCCATCTGGTATTTGTTGGAAATTAGTAGCAAAATATAAGTTGCCACTTTATTATGTCAAATAATATAATATTATCTTTTTCAAATTTTTATTTCTTTATATAGTTAATTATCTTCTTTACTTTTTTTTGTTTTAAAAGGAAATCCAAGCGGTCAAGTTTCTTTGCCCGTGAAAACAAGAAGCATGCAGGAACTGTGTCTTACACGGCTGCCAGACTGCATGAAAAGGGTGTCATACTAGAGATAGAGGGACTTACGCAGAGCCAGTAAGTGTAATGAAAAGAATGTTTTTGTTACACAGAGTAAACAGAGTGTTGATTTTATAATCTGGTCTGAAAAGGTTATGGAAGGTGTATTCGGGTGCTTGTTTTGTAGGTTTAATTTTTTTCTTTTTTCTTTTTTGGTTTGTCTGTATTTCAGAGGATCAAGTTAGTTTGATATGTTAAGCAATGGAGAAAATAAAAAAAAAAGAAAACCTTGGTTTACTGTGTATCTATCGTTGTTAATGATAACTAAAGAGTTGGGATGAATATTATTTAATATTACCATGCAATATATACAAGATGTTCTCTATGTGTTAAAGATGATTGTGTGGCATGTTTAGACCATCAAATATGCCTTAAATATTAAAAGGGCAAAAAGAAAAAAGATCTTATCTTACATTACCTCCCCATCCCCCCCCACCCTTTAAAGAAACAAGGCAGGATCCAGTGTCTTTCAAAAAGACAGATGTGTCTGTCTATTGAGGTACAGGTGTGAGAAGTAGGGCACAAGATATCCAATGCATGGGGTAGCGAAACAGAAATGAAAGAAGAGAATAGAGCATAGAGTAAATGATCCTATATACTACCATAGGTAAACCTCTATAATCTCTTTTCATCCAGATTCAAGAATATGGTGTTAGAGATCAGCTCGACAGAGGATCCAGGAACTTTCTCCATTGAAGTGAAGTTTATGGGCGTTAATGTTGACAAAGTAGAGGTGGTCTTTCAGGTTGGTAAACATTTCTTGTTATGTATAAAGTTTTTTTAAATGGTTTGTTCTTTCTCTTGCTATTGTAAATTTTTTGCTCACGTGTTCTAGTTTTTAAGATTAATAGAAGATCCCATCTAAATAGAAATCTACTGAAAGGCTAAAAAATAGAATTAAAATTTCAAGCTCAACAACCTCAATAGTGTGGAAGTGAATGTGAAAGAATCAATATGGCTTTGCTATTCCTACCTAGCATTTGGATTATTTTACTCAATCTTAATGGGATATGATTTGTCACGATGGGTTGTAGAGATCAGAAGAGATAAAAAGAAATGAGGTTCACAGACTTTCAAGCTAAAAGTGATCCTAGCTCAATCTTTCCCAGATCATGGTGGAAGTATTCGGCAGGATGTAAGCGTCTGATTGCAAACTTTCAAAGAGATAATTTTGAATATCCATTTTCAATGTGTACATGTCTCAGTATAAAGAGATTGGTAGAAAGAAAATAAGATGCGTATTTTGGGGATTATTTTTATAACTATAATATTTCCATGATGCTACGATTATATTGCATAAGGGATACTTATCCCCAAATACAAATAATGTATCTTTGTTAAGGTGAAAATGAGATCTATCTAACTAAACATTTAGGTCTTAAATGTGATAATAGATTTTGCTTTATCTTGTTAGAAACTTGTGTCTAATATGAAGCAGAAATAATGGGTACAAAAGTTTTTTTTATTGAATATCTCAAAAGGAGTGAAAATGACTTGTGCCAAAATTGTAGCAGATTGGCAATAAGCAAGTCTATTTATTCTCACTCTTGTTTGTTTTATAACTTGCACTGATGAGGTGTATCATTATCCTTGAAATAATACACAGATTTCCTGATATGTGATTATGTATATATATTTCTCTTTCTTCACAGGATCTCCTTCAACTTCAGTACGAGGGTGTTGCTGTCATGAAAATGTTCAACAAAGCAAAAGTGAATGTGAACTTGTTAATTTTCCTCCTCAATCGCAAATTCTATGGGAAGCAACTGGGTAAAAAGTAGATGATGCTTTGTGAGAAATGAGAAACAAAATATACGCGCAAAGTAGTTCTGAGGGAGTTAATCCTCTACCAACAAATAATGGTAAAAAAAAGGACAAGCTTAAGCTCACAGTTTTGATAATTCATTCAAAACATGCAGTGGCAGCAGGAATTTTTAACATACGTGCCAATCCTAGATAGTAATTGCCTATGAATCCTTATTTCTTTGCCCTCTGTTTGGTCATACTTCAGTTTGAAATATGTTTATGCAATGGGACATACGTCTTTTATCCAAGTCATTGTTTTGAAATTTCAAACAATTTTCTTTCTGTAAATTTAAGTCACACTATGTATATATTGCCTTTAAAAACAATTCTGGCTTTGTTTTCCTTGTTTTGATATGTTTTAATGGTTTAACAATGTATGATCTGATGTACATTTTTTAAAACCTAATTTCAAGTCTTCAAGTTGGTGCTATTTTTCAATGAAGATTATTCTTCTGTTTCTTTTTAGCTTCCAGTTTATTTCCTTCACGGGAATCTATAATAGAAAAATATTCCTTCACACTGTAATCAGAAGCATGCGAAATTATAGTGCTATCTAATAGCTTTGGCAGTGGCATTGGTATTAGTATTGTCAATATAAAAGAAAACTTTGTTAGAGATGTAGTATTTATAATTGTTTTGGGAAAGTTACTTCAAACATGTTGATATTTTTAATGTACAGCATCTTCTAAAAACCTGAAATTAGTGAATACCTATAAAGGATGATAAATGTTAAATGATAAATGTTAAGGATATTTTACTAGCATCTTTAGCTTATATATGACCAGATTTTAGATTTTTCTATCATTGGACTTATTCTTTTCTATGATTGTTTTCTCATAAAAAAAATTTNNNCNANNNCNNC
>RQTK01000548.1:35702-64861 GCA_003991915.1 Elysia chlorotica | reverse complement strand
TTNNTTTTTTTTNAACAATTGGCTGGATATTCAAGTTTTTCTTTTGGCTCCTACCAGAACTGCATTCCAACTTCTTTGCCTTATACAGTGTTTTAACATTTTATCCAAAGAATGCACAATGAATGGATGTTAAAAAGTTGCAGCATTTTAAAACACCTTCCCCAATTTTAGTTTTATGGATTTATATGCGGTGACCAAAATAAAAATGTGATATCCATAAGTGTTATATATTTTATAAGTTTTAGTCTTTTGTCTAAAAGCTGGAGTTGATTCATACTCGTGTCCATCCCACATCATGGTGTATTTACTCTTAAGAAAAATGCTTTGTACTTTCAATGCTTTGTACTAATTGTAGCCTCTTTGACATTGTGGAATAAATGACACATGTAGATGGTCTGCTTCTTTTTTCTATAGAAATATGTTTTTAAAGAGAAAAAAAACAACACAATTGCAAGAAGAAAAGAAATGTTCATGTCTAATGTCACAATTTTATTTTATTTTATGTTCTAGAAAAATGCAAAAAAAAAATCTAGAAAAATGCAAAAAAAAAATATTACCATAAATAAGGGCGTTCTAACTTGCCAAAATTTTTTCAAAATATTGGAAAAAATAGTTCTGGACATTTTTTTTTGGATTAAAATCTTTCAAATGCCCTTACCTGTGTTTAAACTACTCTCCTTACTTCAGGCAAGTCATTTGGTAAAAAATGTTTTAGTTTGGGTTTATTTCAAATTTGTTAGGTCATCCCTGCATAGATAATACTTAACCCAAAGCAAAATTTTGTTCATTACCTAAACTTCAAATAGAAAGGGACTTTATTGATTCTGCCAACTTAAAAAAACAACAACATATTTTTGGGTAAAGATCATACAGTAATTATTTTAAATCAAAAGGTATAACACACACCATTATTATTTTAAAGGAAAAAAAAGATGTGTCATTCTTACAAGTGATTTGAGAAATGCACTAATGAGATTTGTGTATATTGTTTTTTAATAAATGAAAATCAGTCTTCCTTTTATTTGGATACTTCAATTTTTCATTCACATTATGCAATATTGTCTTCTCCAAAAGATTTAATTTGGATATGTCTGTGCCATTTTCACAAGGAATTCATTTGCCTCATACAATGCAACCCAACATAATGAAAGGACTAATTTTTCATAACTTTTGCATCGAGACGTGGATTACATGCATACATGTATTTGTATTTATTCTTAATCTATTTAAAGAAAAAATTTTCAGTCACCTTACATTCTCCTAGAAAGTGTTGCAAATGTGGAAAAAGAGCTTTGATTTTATGAATTTTCCTGTCCACAAGAAAACTGTTGCATGCACAATTTTCTGAATTGATCACCGGCATCCAAACAACTGAAGATTTCTGTACATTCATGTTTATTCACATATACAGCTGCTTCTATTCCTCATTTTGTATCTCAAAGTTAAGAGCATGTTTCTCTTAACCTTTGAGGATAGTTACACGCATTGTCTCTATATGTCCTTATCTGCCTGTCTTTTCCTGTAAGAAGTTACTCTCTGTAAGCCTTAGATTATCTCGCATGCATATATAATTATATTTATTTGGACCTACTTGTAAATAAGTATGTCATTGTATTATCATTGTCTGAGCTTCTGAAAATTTTAAAAGTAAACGGCTTCTGAGATCATATTCATGAGAAGCAGTAGGCCTTAAAGTCACACGTAGATTATGCTTGAAAACTACATTTAATCTACAACCTATTCGTGGGAATTTTCTCAATGCTAAATTTTGACGTCGGTTTACATCTGCTCCGCAACAGGGCTAAAATTTGGTTAACTCTCTGTTCTATAAAAAGTCAAATTATAATTACTTATGTGTCGTTTTAGTAAGTTTTGGATGATGCTATAGCTTGATTTTACATTTCGGCACCCTAATTGTACATCCCGGCATTTTTATGATTTTTCAGAATTTCGATCTACTATTAAAAACAAAAATTGTAGATCTACCCAGTTATTCATAGGAATAAAGAAATTAATAATGGCCTCGAGTTTTGGTTGTTAATTTTTATTATGTAAAAAAAAAAAAGTTATAAAAAAAAATTCAAATCGTGTCTATTTTTGTAGACCCCCCCCACCTTTTTTTTAATTTTAAATTATAGTTGTTGTAGCTAGTCTATTTAAAAATGTTGCTATAGATACCGACTTAGTCTATGTACAAAAGATTAGAACAATAGTTTTTCAGGCTTTGTTCAGATCCCACATGAATTGAGTTCCTGATTGTTTTGTTTATGGATAAACTATTATTTAAGCGTTGTTCTAGTCTTACATATTTACTGTTCTGTTCATGCATCTTAATTGTTTTTAGGCCTATTTCAACAGACACACCATTCTTTGTTATTCCTTTCTCTGTCTCTAAAGTATCCATTTTATCAATAAACAATGTATTATTATATTTTTTGTGTTTGTCCATGTGTTATAGTTTCTTAAACCCAAGAAATGCAATAACTAAAAACTTTGACATATTTTATAAAAGTAAAATCAGGCAAGTACTAAAAATAATGATTAAGAAAAAAAAAATTATAATTGTAATAACAATAATAACAATAATAATCTTTCTTCCTCTTCTTGTTCTCCGATGCTGTTGTGTTGCACATCAATCCCTGCTAGACCAACAAATGCTGCAGTTTTCTCTAAATCCTCCAAGGATCCATAGAGCTTGCTTTGCAAATCTGTTCACTGGCTTCATACAGTTCAGATGTCTTCATAGTTATTGTAGTCTTGTAGCGCATGCTCTGCAGTTTCTGCTGCTGCACCACACGTGCACAGACCCGACTGTTCAATTTTGTAAATTTTATACATGTACCCAGGTGGTACCCAGTTCTGAGACGGAATATCACTGTCTGTTGAAACTGTAGATACCGTCATGCTTCTTGTGTTTTGAGTGACTTTCCCTCCATTTGTCTTTTCGGACATTCTTGAGGATGGTTTTGGTTTCTTGGAATGTGAGGTCATTTTGTACTTGCTCTAATCCAGAACCTCTGTATGTCAGGCCATCTGCTCTTTCATTGCCATATAATGATATATACTGCAATGTCTTGGGAACCATTGCAAGATCAGACATGCTGCCCTATATTAATTTTGTGTAGAAGTTCATTGATGTAGCTAGAGGATCCTCCAGTTTTTCTAGGATTGATTTTTGCGTCACTCAGAATCACAATCTTTGCTTTTGGTTTCTCCAGGATACACAGTGCTTCTTTGATAGCTTCTAATTCCGCCCTGTAGTTTGTGCAGTGGGTGCCAGTGGATATGAAACTTAAAAATGATAAAAAATAATAAAATAAGCAATGTATTACATGTTTTTGTATCATATAATTTTGTGTTTGTCCATGTGTTATAGTTTCTCAAACTTAAGAAATGCAATGGTAACTAATAGCTTTGACATTTAGACAGGATCCACGAGCAAGGCTTGTTTGGAAGTCGATACCATTCCTTTATAGCACACCCTTTATAGCAGGTGCCGATCAAAAAGAATTTATGCTGGATAGGCTTACTCTCATTTTTTTCTTTGAGCTACATTGGTTTTGTTTTTACAAAACCCATATACACTGTACATGTAATGCCATAAACTGGACGGACAACATTGATCTAAATTTCAAACCCATTATCACGGGAGGGAGAAAAAAGCCCAACCCCTACTCAACAGAGTGAGGGGATTGCTGGCTTATGTGGTAGTACGTTGGGTATCTATTCGGAAGGTAACTGATTTGAACCCAGCGATGGTTTATTTTATTTATTTGTTAGAAATATTTTATACAGTGAAGAATACTAGTAAAACAATAGAGAGAAAAGTGCGACAGTCTTATCCAAACTTTGGGGTGATTGTTGAGTTACACGTGTAAAGATATAATTACAATAGCTTGTGTGGATGACCCAAATAGGGCCTTAAGTCACAGGGGTGTAAAGCCAGAGCGTTCTCTTCAATACGCAAAAGGTTTGGTTCTGATCCCTGCTCTAGCCACCGCTGTTTTCTCTATGGTTCACTGATATTTTAAACGATTAACTTCACAAATTTTATCCAATTAAAAAAAAAAAACGGATTATTAATATTATTTTGTTGTTTCAATTTGGATAAATATAAATAAAGGATAATTATTCAATATTTCCCTCCGACAAGATTCAGACCACTCCTAACATAAGCATTTGGCGAACTTGGTATGCTGTTTTTTTTTACTTCAAATGCTGTATTTTTGTCTGTTTCCGTGTCTTTTTCATGATAGTCATTGTTTCTATTATGGGATTAACATCATCATCATCATCGTTGTTGTTGTCGTCATCATCATCATCATCATTATTATTATAGTTTTTGTTGTTATATGTGTTATCATTATGGTTAATAATATTAGAAAACAAACACATCACAAAAAGCACTTTTGAGTTTTATTGCTGACAGAAATTCGTAAGTTTCAGCATGTAACAGACCCAAAAAATTAATGGCTAAGTCTAAAGTAATTTTGAGGAGATACTTTGTAAATACACTTAGCTTTAATGGTTTAAACCTATACACAACCATGTTAAGGTAACCTTGTAGTAGATATCGTTTCGGATACAGCAACAGTGTAGAACATAACATTATTATTTAAAAAATACAGCCTTAACACTGCAAAGAGCTATACAATTTTTTTAGATCTACCAAGAGGTACACAGTAAAAACTTCGATCAAGACACAATACAGATGCAAAGGAAAATTAAGATCATCGTTTGCATTAAAAATAACTAACCTGCCTTATCAAACAAACAAAAAACTAAAGTACCCCTCAGGTAGCCAATAACTATAATATCATTTTGATAAACATGTATGATGGTCGAGATTAGCTTTAAAAAGAAGAAAAAATAAAATATATAGAGAACAAGTGCTGAAGAGTCATAAATCTAGTCCTGCTTGTGTCTAGCACAGGGTACAGGTGTGTATACTGCAGGGACAATTTAAAAAAAAAATAGAGAGGCTAGACATTTAACGAATGAAATTAAAGAGATATCTTGAGATAATTTAACAAGCATTTCCACCCAACATAAGAATTCCCATAGACATCAAACATTCTGTGGCAGTGGAGATACATGTATCTAGGCCTACAAGAAACAATCAGAAGCATCTCACACAAACATATGCTATAGAATCTAACAGTTCTAGAGTTGTCTAAAAGCAACACCACCAAAGAACTTTTATAGCTTAAAATAAAAATGAATGAGTGGAGATTTTAAGCTTGTGATTCATCTGGATTACAGAGAAAAGAAGCAAAATTGATAATTTGAAGCAAGCAAATAATAATTTAAAGAAAAAAAAGACAATGAAACCTGTCACAAAACCATAAAATAAAGTACATGTATACAAATCATAATCTTCAGTGAAATATTGTTTAGTGCAGTGAAAATAAAATCACTTGACTACAGAGTGTAGCTATTTGTTTTCCTCTTTCCCCTAATGACTTTCTTTCATCTAATTTGATCATATCACCTTAACTTAAAGAGGCATTGAAATTTTGAAAAAAAAAAAAAAAAGATTTAGAGTTTTTGATAGGTTTTTGCTTCAAACAGCAGATGGCACTTCTGCTATTTGAGATGAATGTTAATTGTTATCTACAAAAACAACTTAATGTCTTTTTTTTTTTAAGGTTTAGCTCTGAAACAGTCACTGCTTTCAGCTGATTTCATTAGGTTTTAGCTTTAAGACATAAAAAGGTAATTTTGGCTTTTTAATAGACATATAAACAAAATAATCTTTAAAAGAACACAAGGAACTGTGGGTGAGACATTGTTGTGTGATATCAGTGCAAAAGCAAAATTGATAAAAGAGTGTCAATTTTCATTTTCAACAGCAACAAACCTATTCTAAGAACAAATAGTTTATGCCAGAGGCCTAAAGGGACATAAAGTGATACATAAATATAACGTGTAACAGGTGTTGATGTAATACACACTTTGATAAGGAGCAGATGATCCCAAGCAAGTATGTATTCAACGAACTTTCAAGACAACATTCTAACAATGAGCACTTTGTAATACTAACAAAAACGAGAAAGAAATAAAACCCCACATCATTTATGATGAGTTTAATCTTTGAAAAAGTTGGAATCTGAAAGTATCCTAGAAACAGTTTGTAACAGTTTTCTGTCATATTTTACCATTCATTTGAAAATACCAAAATATTTTTTAGTTTATCCCAAATACTGTATCATTAACATGAAAGCATGTTTTAACCACTTCTGCATAATTTTTATTGCGTAGAACAAGTATCATGATGTACCAATTACAAAAATAATTAAAAATCAGGTTGTTATGGCTTTCAATAGTAATGACGAAATTAAAATAAATCAGAACACGAGTCATACCATGTCGTTCTTAGAGAAAATCTTAATACTGAAAAGATCTACCACATCAACAATTTATTATGTGAACTCTTGTGGAAAAAATATAACATCAAACTATGGATATTATTTCAACAATTTATTTTTTTTTAAAAGGAAGGTAGATTAGTTAGTATGCATAGGTCAAAAAGTCCTGAACTAACTCTCAAAAAGATTGTTTGATCTTTTGATGTTATAAATAATTAAATTTATTCGATTTGGCCTTTCAGTTTTGTAAAAACTACACTGTTGTCATCATTGTATTTCGTAACTCATTTGTGATGTACAACACATTCCAATAGAAATGAAAAATGGAAAAAAAGGTATGTACAGTACAAAAAGCACAAATTATAAAAATAATATAAATGGAAAAATAACTACAATTTTCAGAGCATCAGAAAATGAAAGCCATTATACACAGAATCTAATAATACCAATAGCCAGTTAAACTTAGAGCAGCAATGTAATTTCAGTAAAATATGGATTGTGAAGTTCCAAGAGTTACTGCCATGTCCTTGTAGAGTGACTAATATCATTTTATAAAAACTTGACTTTAAAAAATAGTTAAACTTAAACTTGTTCACCTATAAAACAGACAATTAAATTTAATTCAGATCCATCTTCGTAAAAAAAAAAGAGAAATGGAAGGATAAGCAAAGAAAAATAATCTGCATTGATTCAATAAAACTGGGTGCAGTCATGGTTGGAAAAAATAGAAATAACAGAAGAAGTTTGTTCTCATGGTAGGGCTCATATTGGTACTTTTAATCTTAAACATATTAATAGAGAGAACAGCCAAAAATACAAAATCTGTAGACATTGCTGGCAAATGGCTTTGGATAAAGTCAATTTATTTTTCACACGTTTAATAGTAATACAATTACATTGTTAAAACATTTTATTTTGCATAATGACACAATCATAAAAAATGGAGAGAGAAAAAGGGAAAAGAAGAGAAAAAGTAAATGCATTAGAGATTCCCTTAAATTCAAAATGGTAACCCCTATCAGAATGGGGAAAATAATTATTCAACATTCTTTTCTTTTTATTCCAAGCTTTACATTTACAAAGTAATTAAAGCTGATCAATGAACAACAAAACCAGTAAATTATTAGCATTCCAGTTAAGTCTTTTGGACCTGTTGATTGAGAGAAAAATGCCCAGTTTAAATTAAATGCATATTAAACACAATAAAACAAAACTGAAAATTAGCAAGGGTAATACCAAAGATACTAAGTTCAATTGAATATAAATCAGTTTTCATTACCCTACAAAAAAACCCAACCCAACAATGTTTCCAATGTTTCCCTGTTTCCCGAAATTTCCAAATAAATCAGATTTGAATCAATTACTCAAGGAGAAGGGGAGCATAACTATGGTGATCAGACTCAGAACAAAAGGACAGGGATCAAAATGTAATACATTTGTTTGGTCATGGCATATCTTGCTTTCAAAACAGTCATTAATAAGAAGCTTTGTGCAAACAACACATTTTTGCACTTTATATAGTTCAAAAACTTGATTAATAAATGAGATTCAAGAAAAGCAATAATGCACAGCGAGAGGGGGAAATTCAGATATTGCAATAAAACAGAGAATGGCTTTAAGGTTTGTAAATTTTCTTATATTGCACAAGAAAAATAGAAAGAAAACAAAGTTAAAAGTTCCCATTATAATAAAGTTAACAGATATGCAATTGAACAAGAAGATGGTAGGAAAACTAAAGACTACTTGTAAAACAAACATTATCAATATTAGATATGATAATGATGAAATAGTAAATCCATGCCAAAACTTGCCCAAATATTTAATTTTTTTAGCTTTTTATATTTTTTATGAACAAATGAAGAGCACAACAAAATATGTTAACTCAATACAATATCTATATTACTTGATTGTCATTTTGTGAAGAAAAAACAAGATATTAGAAGTGTTAAGAAAACAAAAATTACAACTACCTCAACACAAAAGTTTCTTGTGACGTTATTTGAAAGAAAATTTTAAAAAAAAATCAAACCAGGCAGGCAAGAACTTGACATCTGCATTTTTTCATGTTTCATTGCAGGAAAGAAAAGAAAAAGTTTTATCAAAGAGACAGAAGTTGCTATAAAGAAGAGAATGCTATGCCTCAACTAGTGTTCATCTTTGGCATAAATATATAACGATTTCTATATTTTCTATTATATTAATGCTTAACTACAAACATTTCATGTTAATAATTATTCATTTGTTAACAAAAGGGCCTCTCCCTTTAAGCAACAATCTAGTTTGCAAATTTTGCAGTCTGTGGAGAAAGACCTTTGAGGGGAAATGTAACAACAAGAACAAGAACAACAGCTAATTGTTCTCAATACACCTTGGATTGTATAACTATACCCTGTGATAATAACACAGAAGATCTCACAGGGCAAGAAACGTTTAAAACAGCAACATTTCCTTCAGCCCAAAACAGCTGAAAGACCATAAGATAGTCAGTTGAAGATAATAAATCCTGTACTTTGAGTCTTTAATTTTTCTCTCCTCTCCTGCTTGGATGAACAATGAATTCATATTAAACTATGATCCCATGGCCATACAACGCACTGGACATAAAAATCAAAAGGCAATGTGGGCTTAAAAATAGATATTCATTTGTATTTACATTACAAACACGAACAAGTAAATATATATATACAGTGTGTCTCATCATGCTTCGATGTATGTACACTATTCACACACAGTCAGATGTGCAACCGCAACAGAGTACTATAACCTAGAGTGCTTGCTGAATTCACGCTTGTAAAACATCATATTGCTACAATCATGGCATAAGTGGGACTTATGCCAAAGTGTAAGTGATGTAGCATTGTAAAGATGAAAATGAGATCTAACTAAACTTTCAGATTCAAAATGCCCTTGTAGGTTTTTGCTTTACATTTATAATAAACTTGTGTTCAATTTGAGGGAGAGATAATGAAATGAAACAGATCATCTTAAAAGTAGCAAACAATCACATGCCAAAATCATAGCCCTGCAACAAAAGATTGTGCAACGAGGTGCTGGATGTTTGGAACCTGTGAAATTATTTCTCTTCCTTACGTATTGATCTTTTCCAAGGGTGGGTTGCGAGACTGTCCAATCAATCCGTGGGTGTGTGTATCTCCTAACCTTCGCATAAAGTTTTTTTCTTCAGCACAAAATAATTCATGATAAGCAAGCTCTCTAGTCCATGTACTGTGTTGTAGCGGCACAATGATAAAGCAGTGGGGCAAAGCAGCTCTTGGAATGGTCTATGTTTGCCCTAATTTGTGACAAGCAGTGCTGGAAGACTAAAGTAGCTTAACCTGAGATACTGATACCAAAGTAGATGTTCAAGAGCAAACCATCAAAGATACAGAGTATTACCATGTTTTCAAACTCTAACAAAAGATACAAGAGTAAAAGTAATGAAAAAGAAGTAGCATTCAAGTTTTTCACTGAATTCTGCTTGTAAGTAAAAACCAAACAAATCTTTGCTCTGCTAGTTCATTGAGATTAAGATATCAAAACCAAACTTGTAAATACAGCAGCTTACTTTCCTATACTCATACTTTCAAAAAATTATTAATTCTTTTACTCCCTTGGTTGTCAGCAATCTCCTGCTTGGCCATTGACACTTGATGAAGCCTTTCTACTCATATTTAGTCGTAAATTAGTCTTTCAAATCAACTTGTCAATTTAGAAAATGAACATTTAGACATCATGCGCTTAAACATATAAAAAAAAAAAAAAAAGAATTTAGATCTAGTATTTTCCTCACTCATATTTTTGCGAATTTGATTTAAGCTAGTCCCTTCAAAGATATCTTATATCTTCTTAAAGATACACCCTGTGAGATCTATTAAAAATACATTTTTGTTTATTCTTTAGTGCAATATCTATAGTATTCACTATTATTTTTTGACCCTATAATTGTTTCCCTCATGTGTCACTTTTTAAAGATATATGCCTTTAATAAACTTTGTTCAACGAAAACCAAGCTGTTCAAATCATTTCATTGTATCTCGTTTGAGTTAACTTTTTAGTCAAAGAAATCACCAGACGTCAATCATACTTTCTTTACAAAGCTACTATCTCTTTAAAAAAATACATTGTCTTCGAAGCTGATAGAAAAGTAATATACAGCAAAAAACCCATGGAATTCTAACACAATTCCAAGCTTTTCAACAGCATCATAAATTCCAATATAGATATGTCTCTTTATAATACAAAAGTTGTTGTGAACACAAATATATTTTTCTTCTATTGACCTTAATACTTCTAAAACATGTGGGTCTCAAAGAGTTTTTAAACAGGAATGTGCTATAAGAAGTCAAACATCAGCATTTATGACATTAAGATGTGATGAGTATACACATTATAGCATGCATAATGGCCACGGTTTTAAAGTAAAAAATTTAGAAAAATGAAAAGAAAAACACAAAACATGTACAATATTTTCAATAAACCCCAAAAAAAAGATTTTAAAAATCCAGACTATTTGAGTATGCCTTTGTGAGTGAGATTTTATGTACATCTCTAGGAATTGTTATCAGATTAAGACCTCAATTACTTTAAAGAAAAATGTAAATATATAATTGATAAAAATGAAGATTAAGAAAAGAGATAATGAAATATGAACATTGCTCATCTATTTGCCTAGAAATATCAAGCAAAGCAGCACCAGTTAAATGCACAATTTATAAGCTTGGGAAAGAAGTCATTTATGGGTGGCCCAAAATCCTGTAGATTACTTCTGCCATCTAAAAGTTTCTAAAGTGATGCGCAGATGATGTTTACTAATCTAAGACAGTGCTGAAAGCTTTATCATCAGAGCAACTATTTAATGCTTTATCGACGTATTCCCATATTCGAAATAAAATTATGGTGGCTTTTCATCTGGCTTAAAATGTACAGAATGACTCTTACTAAAAAAAGATTGGGTTTCTTCTTGACAATGCAGATTTGGTTCTGCTATAATACAATTAATCTCATTTGATCAACATGCTCCAGATCTTTTCCCTCTTTAAATTAACAACAAAATAGGAAATAAAAAATTGCACACGTTTGACAATAATCATAGATAGATCTAGTACCTGATGTTCCCAATGCACCAAAGGGTGAAGAAGACAGAGGCATTATAATCAGTGCGACTTATGGAACATAATACCTCTCACATTGTCTTATAAATGCAGTGCTTTAACATTGATAAGAACTTTCTAAAAGTTATTCAATGTGGTAGAAGCTTCAGACTCTGATGACATTGATGCATAATAAGCCCACAGCATTGTTTCCAGTTCAAGCTTTTATTTCAAAGAGACTGAATTTTTGCCTCTTTCTTTTTAAATGTAGATAAGTAAAGATTTTGAGTATTCTGATATTTATCAAGCAGTTCTGGATTAGGTTAAGGATTTAATAAAGCTTTGCTCATTTCATTAACAATAATGGATGGTGAAACAACACATTATGGAATTCAACATTTTGAAAATTTAGTATATTTAAATCTATCAGCACAGATCTATATTGGCATTTATGAAAAAAGAAAAAAATGGTCATATATCAATAAATCTTAAAATCATATATGAATTTGTGCAAACAGATAAGATTTTGTTATCAAAGAAACATTACTGCACTTCAGCACACTGTTAGATTTTCACCAGGTGATGATGAGTCTAGAACAAGAGAACAAAAATTCTCACACAATTTGGCAGATCAAGACAAAAAAGAAAATGCACTCATTTTTTAATGGCTGACTAGTATCACTACTAATAAACTAACTTTTTTTTTTTTAATTTCCAAATTAATACTTCAGATAATTGAACACAGAGAAACAATAAACTGCAATTCAATTAAAATCAGTATCTTTCTCTCTATATACTTTAGACATATTTCTAGGTTTTTTTCTAATGGTTTATAAAAACTGTAGAGTCATGGCGGAGAATCCAATAAATAACTTAGAATAGGGTAACTATCCTATTAAGAGTTATACCCCAAAAATTATGTGATGCCAAGTTCTTAAGTTTGAGTTGCATATATACTATTCTTCATTTTCATTCTTTTTCTTAAAATTTGAATATAGAATATTTCTTTCTAAAAAATGTTTCTTATTATAAAATATTCTGAATGGAACATAACTTGTGTAAATTTTTAACTCTTCCTTATGACCACACAAAATAGCATCTCTTTAACAACAAATGTGAAGAACTAAGTAAAATGACACCATGCCCCCATACACACCCTACCCACAATCAATAATAAAGTAAATAAAAATCAAATGCACAAAAAAAAAAAACTCTGCTATATACTCTTAATGGAAAATTTCACTATATTGTCTCTCTCAGTGAAACCTAAACAAGTCAACCCAGAGATAGGAAACAAAAAAACAAACAAACGTCAACTACTCTTGTTTAAGAGTAAAACGTCAGCACACTTTCTTGGTTTCCCCTGACCAACAGAATGGGTGGCATGTCACGCGTCAGGGTGTCGATCCAGCACATGTACAGACCGGCGGCGCAGGTTCCCTTTCTAGGCATGGGCAGAGTCCTGTGGTGTCAGGTAAAGGTAAAAAAAAAAAGAAAGCAAGCATGAGACAAAATGCTATGTTTCTTCACAACACACACACACACAAAATTATTTAATAAATTATTGTAACATACATTGTCTGTAATTTTATTCAAATGTCCAGTTTCTTCCTTAAATTTAACTGCTTGAAATTTTGATCTAAATATGCTGTGCATGAGGCAATACATTTGTGTGATCAATAAGAAAAAAATTATCTCTAATTCTAAACATTTTTAGAGCACGGTAGTGACATCATAAATTGCAATGTTATTTTTAGTATTTTCAATGGAAGTCCATTTAAATGGTTAGAGAATTACATCGTCAAAAGGTACCATGACTTTAGAAACGGTTAAGAGTTTTAATGAGGTAAACAGTAACATTCACAGAGGAATAGTTGTTTTTTTTCTCCTTTTTTAAACTAAAGATTTAAGGCAGAATTACATAGGATAACGAAGAGAAAAAAATCCTTACATCACAATCAGAGATGCTGAACTTGATCTCTCTATCAGGAGCTCTCTCAACCTGATTTGTCTTTGGGTCTGCAGAAAAAATTTTGGATAATAAAAACCTAGATAACTTTATAACTATTATGTTTCTGTCAGTTAACCCTCTTTTATGCACTGGGTAAATCTCACATGCGAAAAATCAGCTTTGAAATTATTTCTTACTTCTCCGACTAAGCTTTACGTTTTATCGTTACCTTAATTTACATTATTTGTGCCATCACCACCACTATTTGTACTTTATAGTGTACAAAAAGTAGTAGTCCCAACCAATTTTGTTCTATCCATGATAACTGCACCTAAAACTGCAATGGCACAGAACAGACCTTTTTGCAATGGTCAAAAACATTATAAAGATTGCATATAACCTCTTAATTTCTAATTCGCCCATCATCTTTCTTTTTTAAACTTAAAAATCTGTTGCAAGCAAAACTTAAAAACACCTTCTCTTTCAGAAGTTCCAGTTCAACATCAGTGGTTTTCCATGGGAACTTCTCCTTGGTCTCTCCCTTTTCTAGCCTCCATTGAGAGAGGTATGAGTTAAACAGCTTTACACTGAAAATAAAAATAAAAAAACCAGAGTAAAAGATTTATTGTATTGATCGAATTAAGAAAAAAAATTCATAAAACTTTTTCTTTACCCACTGCTAATATGATACCCTTTGTTGGTGCTCTACATACTGCTAATCAAGAGTGGGAGACATAACTAGCACACGGATTTCTTAGTGTCAGGTTCAAACAATCCAGCAGCCCCATAGCTGAGGACCAAAAACTCAGTAACAGCTAACCACATAATTATACCAACCGGCACTAGACACATTAAAAAAAAATTCCCAATATCTCATGAATATACTCCGCTCCTATCACAAAATCTTCATCAAAAGTAAAAAATTGTCCCTATAGGAGATCAATAACTTCAAAGCAAACAACTGCCCATTTTAAAGCAATGATAACATAACAATATTCTTTCATACTTTAAAATGTATGCAAATATAAGTTAAAATATTTACCTTTCCTCACTTGGCTTTTTGTTAATCTCGGGCAGAACTGTCATATCTTTGCAGTCAATGCGGAATTTTGCCAAAAGAGTGGCCAGTCTAGCAAAAAAAATTGTCGAGAGAAGAAAATTACTTAATACATTAGAAAGTGCAAAAATAACAATGCTTGATGAGATGCAAGGATGTAAGAAACTTTTGAATTACTATGTTATTTATCTATAATACATACAGTGCATTTTTGTTACCAGTTCAACTCATTCTATACAACCACACAAATACATACACATCTTTGTCTTTATTTTTTAAGTTAACAGTAATTATTAGATATCTTGTAAAACTGTTTCAAACAGTGTGTGACAAAGTCAACATCTTTTCTACAAAAAGTTGTATTATTAGGCAAAGAGAAATATTTTTTTCAAGTAATTTTCACTAAACAATTCAGTCTGATATTTTGGTTTCAATAGCCAATATTAACTTTAATTATAGTACTCCCTACAAACTTACTGCCTTTGTTCATATCCCAAGTCCCCACTTTTAGTCCCAGCAGCAAACACTCTCAGCCGACAGCCTCGCCAGATAGCCTTTGTAGTCAAAATGTATGGCAATAGTAGAGTCAGGCCTGCAGATACCAAATAAAAAATTGTTGCAATTTAGCGAACATGAGGAATTGATGGCTTTTAAGTCAAACTGTACGGCAAAAGTAGAGTCTGGCCTGTGGATACTAAATAAAAAATTGTTGAAATTTAGCGAACATGGGAGATCCACTATCCCAATATTCAGAAAATGGGTGTGTAATGAAAATCTGTATAAAGATCAGCAAAGTGGGATAAAGGATATGGATGTTTATCAATAGGTTTTAATGCATGACAATGATTACTTAATCTGCAGTGCTTAGATTAGATGTTTAAAACTTCAATTATTTCATATTCAGAAGCTGGAAGAGGGAAGATAGGGAAAGAATAGGGTAACAGGAAAATATCACTTGAATTTTTTTATTTTTTTTTACTTATGTTGATGCTGCGCTACCCAAGTTCTCAGGTACTAACCTCCATCATCAAAAAGCCACCATACATCAATTGTTCCTTGCTCTTTATTTCGAAACTTGTTCATTGTTTTCAGAACCTAAGAAGAAAAACACAAAGAAATCCATTAGTACAGGTGAAGTACTCTTAACTATTTTGAAGCAACAAAGACCCTTTTTGAAAATATTGAAAGAACTTTCATTTATGTTGCTTTTTCATCCTGCAATAAGCTACACTAGAGGAACAAGAACAAACAAATTTTTAAGTGTTTTCAAATGATAGCATATATTTAAAAAATATTATATAAGGAACAAAATAAATGGGAAAATTTCAATTTTTGTCTACTTATCTGTTTGCGTAAAAAAATGTTATATGCTTCCACAAAGAGGCAGAGCAACATTACCAGAATTTCTGTCCCAGCCGGTCACATTATATTTACACATATCCAACCAGTAAAGAACAAAGCAGCCTGATTGGGGGTTGGACCCCAAGTCTCCTGATAAGAAGCCTTACACTCTACTGTTGGGCCATCTAATCCCAAGATAGGGTACATTTCTATCAGGTTATCTCTGATACTAACACTGTTGTTTTTTTTTCATTTCATATTACAATTTAACCCCACTACCACCGCCACCACCACCGCTGCCGCTGCTACTACTACTACTACTACTACTACTACTACTACTACTACTACTACTACTACTACTACTACTTCATTTTAAATAGACCCACCTGAGTGTTCAGCAACAAGAGAGGGTTATTGGCCTGAGGTTCCACACTTCGATCGCCCTGACCGTCTTCGTCCTCCATGTGAGCCGACGCAGGTCGCAGCGTGGTCGGTTTACTTTTCTCCTCTCCCTCAGCTTTCTTCCGCGGTGTGAGACACCTCTCCACGTCTCCTTCATCGTTGTTATCATCAACGTCATCCTCCTCATCTTCTGTAGCTTCCTTGCTTTGCAGTTCAGACCTCAACGATTGGTTCATTGTGCCATTGTTGGTTTCTCTTGGGCTTTCGTCATCACTTCCATCTGAGAAAGAAATTTGTAGGGTTTTTTCCACTCAAAATGATTTGTGGCATTAAAGATATGTGTGGAGAGTGAATCTGGCACAAGTAGGAATTTGGACTCTTTGAGAATCATCAAATACATTTTGAGAGGTTGAAAAGATCTAAACTCTAGCATTTCTAGAACTGGAGGTTTTTCTTTGTATTTGGAAATGAAAATAGGGTAGTTTTTCTATGTTTAGAGGGAGGCTCTAGCTAAGAAATTGACATCACCAGCTTGTGTCTGGCGAATCCTGGTTGTCCATATTACAATAAAAAAAAAGTACTGCTGGAAATTATCTTGAATTTGGCAAGATAAAGGAGAGAAAAATTCTTTTTAAAAAAAGAACCTACCTTCTCCAAGATTTGTGTCAAATACAGTCATGTGTGTCTCAACATCCAGACCGAATCCTTCCTTAACTCTAAGAATACCAACACCATACTTAAGGTCAAAAGCATCACTGAAAAAGACAAAAAGGCAAAGCGTTAGTAATTTGTGGCAATGGTCCATCTTAAAAAAAAAATATAAAGAATGTCTAAACTTAAAGAAAGTTGCTTCAAGCACACTTCCTTTAATGGGGAAGATTTGTATTGGCTCCATACAAAATGTACAATACATGTGTGTATTATTTTTAGAGTCTTGGCATTAAAAGGAACTAAAAAATCTTCTTATGTTTGTTTTAACCTATCACAATCTATTAGATTTGGAACTAGACCAAAGGCTTACAATAGTAAAGAGCTTTACGTAATTGCTAAATCAATTATTTCCCTTGAGTCTTTGGTATTAAAATATAAAAATTGAAGATATCAAGCAACAGGTAAAAGGTAATACTTAATCAGGAATACCAGATGACAATGGCAACAATTTTCATTTGGAATTGGTAATACTCACTTTCGAGAAATAAATACACGGAGAATAAAAAGTTTTAGCTTGCCCAATTACTTTTTTATACTAATTTTTTCTTTGACAAAACTGAGTTGTTTAAAAATGACTAGGGAAAAAAAGTTCCAATCCAAATAAACAAGTTTTAAGCAAATAGTGAATATTTTGAGAGAGAATTGTGTTAAATTTGAGTTTCAATACAGTAGCAAATTTCGTATCAATACTCTGATTTTGGAAAGTCAAAGTCATCGCTTTTGTTTTTGATTTGCTTGTTTTTAAAACAATCACAACAGCAGTTTAACTTATCTTGAAACCCAGTGATGTATCTCTTATGTATATGAACAAAAATTGGTTTATTTAATCATTGAAGAGTTCTCTATTAAAAAATTAAAGATTTCATATTAATGGCAACATTAATTAGAACTAACTATATTGATAATGAAAAGCTTTTGTCTAGCTTTTTGTCTTATTAAGCTCTTGTATCAGAGAAAGAGAAAAATCAAAATGAATTATATTGTTATTGATGGTTTATAAATAATGATCCTTACGTATTACAATATAATCCCTTCATTTATCTATCAATTAAATTTTCATGGTAGATTCAATAAAAGCATACTTATCAAGTTAAAAGAAAGATTAAAATATAAAGTTTTGATTCTGGGGTTCCAAAAAGCAGATATGCATAATTAATTACACAAAATAATTTTTAGGACATGTGTTAGCGGCACACAAGCAAATTTTTGTTACTTCTTGAAAGATTAAAAATAAAAATCAAGTGGGGAAAAACTATTCAGACTGGAAAAAAAAAGTTCCTTTAAAGACCAATAAGCAACAGAAGATAAAAATAATTAAAAAAAAAATTTAAGTTAATAACTAAAAAACAAAACAAAATAGAGAACAGAAAAAAAATTTTTTTTTTTTAATGGAATTATTCAGGTGCAATTTTTATTTTTTATTATATGGATTTTTCATTCTTGAACAAAGCTCACACAGCTAAATGAGAGACATTTTGCCACTTCAGTTTTGTATAATGTCCTATCTCATTTCTAAAGTACTAAAGGTTAAGAGCAATTTATAAATCTGGTAGGACATTGTACAACTGAGATGACGATTTGGTGATAGAAATTTGCACATGAATAATCGTTCTCTGATATTTATATTAAAAACAAAAAAACTGTCCACACTAAGAAGTGTGAAGGTTGACGCCAGGTGTACGAGTTACTGACTGAATAATCCCCAAGTACTGCTGGACAGTCTCTGGTCTGTCTGTCTGCCACTTGGATTTAAATCCCAGGATCAGGAGATTGGGCCTGAACTTCCCTACTCCAACGTTCTGGAGGCGCGATCGGCAAGGGGATAAAAAAAAAGGTTGACCAAAGAAGAAATGCAACTTTCAACTTCATGCTAGGGTTTAAACTGGAAAAAGGATGATTCATTAGAGGTAAAGGATAAATTTTCCACCAGGACATTGATCTCCAAATAGGGTAGGAAAAAGAGAATTGGAATATGTCTTTTGGAAGCAAGAAAGGGAGAAAAATGTAAGGAACATTCAAGTAAAAATTACTGAGGGCTGAAAATTGTTCTCTTAATACTGGAATTTTACATTTATAATGGAGAAACTCTTGTGCAAAATTGTCATCACTCTATCCTAATAGATAAAGAGATCAGATGTGTTTGAGATACAAATAAAAAAAAAAAAATTAATAAATTTGGGAAACTGGTGATGAGGATAAGGTTCAGATAGAAAGAAATCATACCTAAGAATTTGATAAAAATAACCTTGAAAAAGAAATTACAATACAATAAAGTATAGTATGTTTTGTTTTTGCTTCTGACTCAATAGATTGATAGAATATTCTTTAAAAAAAAAAGTAAAACACTATCAAACTACATCAAGAAAACAAATCATAAATTATTTACAGAATTAGATATATGTCTCCTAAAAAGACACTCGAAAAGTGTATTTTAAACCCTGCACAATACTAGCAAACTAAGACAAAACAAATAATAAATAATGCAACATGATGAAACTGTGTTGTACAGGACTAATATACCTTTAACTTAAATGCAAATGAACTCAATGTTATTAAAGATTTCAATTTTTAGATTCATTTTTAGGAAAAAATGTGCTTGGAGAAAGGGAATCTTGTGTTGCAGATACAGTACATAGTTAGACAGTTAATGGGCAGAGAGGAAAAAATTGAATGAGGGGGAAAAAGCCTCTATGTAGCGTTATCAGGACATGTAGAAAATATATTCCTTTAATTCCAGAAAGATCCTGGCATCCCAAACAAAAGGATATATTACATTTCTTTAAAAGCTTTATTTCCTTAACTTCTTCAAATTGAAATATACATTTAGAGCAACATGGGGAATACTTTTTTTTTTTTTATTACAAGCAAGTTTCCTCAAATTAAAGAAGTACCATAATATTTTATAAAATATTACCACTTATGATTTAAACAGTATTCATTATCAAGGATGGATTAACAAACACTCAGTTTTTAGCAGAAACAACCTTGCTTGGAAAAATAGTAAGAATATAATGGAAGACAGTTTTTTGTTTGAGAGGGGTAGCCGAATATGGGGAGAAAAATGGTGACAAAGCTGTAACTGCGACTTGTCAACCTTGAATACCTGCATGAGAGACTGAGCTCCTAAGCGCAGAGTAGGGGCAGTAGTGGCGGAGTAGAAAGACTTGATGTGCCGTTTCCTGAAGTATGTGTAGGGGGCCTCGGACTGAAGCTTACGCAAGTTTTCAGACTGTCCACCCTGAGGAAATAGAGGCAGCACACATAATTACCATCACAATTATGGCATTAGTGAGACATGCCAAAATGCAAGTGATATATGGTTGTAAAAGTGAAAATTTTTAGATTAAAAATATGCTAAATAGGTTTTGCTTTATCTTATTACAAACTTGTCTTCAATTTGAAGCAGAAATGAGGAAATAAAGCAGAATTTATTATCTCAAAAATAGCAAAAATGATTTGTAGCATAGTGACATTATCGGTTTGCATACTATCAATTTAATATGAAATTTATAAAAAGAAATCTCAAAAGTATAAAAAATGACTTGTAGCATAGTGACAATATGGGGGTTTGCATACTTTCAATTTAGTGAGTTGCTTTTTTGTTCACATTGAATATATTATAAGACTTCAAATGAGTATTTTGCTTTATCAGGTAATGACATTCATCACATGCACACAATCTTCTAATGTTATTTGAATTGTTGCTATCTTTGTTTAAAAAAAAGAATAGAGAAAGAAAATCAGTTTCTCACTATGATTATGTTTCCGCAAACCATCAGGCCCATCTTTTTAGTAATGTGTGTGCAGAAATCAACGAGTGCAGGCCTTGTATCCGGATCCCCTGACAGCACCAATATTTGAGGTCTGAAATGATACAAATGGTTCTCATACTCTGTAAGGCTGAAAGGAACATTCTTAAATCTACACTTTTGCTCCTATTTATAAAATCAAAAGTCTTAAACTATGTCAGAAGTATACATTAATGAGCAGACTAAAGATCTAAAATGACACCTTATGCTATTAAGATAACATAACACCTTTTGACATAGACAAAAATTGTGGAAACTAAAGATAATCTGTGTAAAAACTACAGTTTCACACCAATGAACATGATATATTTGCTTGCAACTGACCTGAAATTTTTTATATGCTCTCCTGTACGTATAAGCTTCAGGGCCGACTGCAACACATTGCGGTAGACGTGAGCTTGTGTGGATGAGCCCCAGTTTACATCTGATCAGCAAATAATGAAAACAAATGGAGAAAAATTACCATTTTTATATTAATAAAATGAAGTTATGTAAGCTCCTTAACATATCTGATTTACAAAAATGGATAAAGCAGTAAAAATGTGTCAATGACAAAAAGCATATAATTATTATATTTTTTCAATATGGTCAAAGTGTTGCATCCCTTGATGATTCAATCTCTTGCGTTTCATATATAGTAGTCTTTCTGTACAGGTACTTCCAGTACAAAATTCTTCCACATTTATAAACATTTTTGTTGTTGTATTTACCTGCAGAGTCAAATGAAATTTGCAAGTTTATGAACAGGCATTCTACCAAATAATGACGATTATTGAATGTTAATTAAATTAAAACACATGCAACATTATAAAGAAGTATATAAAACAAAAAACTAGAATATAACTAAAGCATCATGATTATATTTTTAAAAAGAAATATAAACTAGTCAATTTTGATTTGCATCAAGTTTGATTGGGTCTATCATTTGTCGCATTCCTTCAAGGAAAAAACCACTAAGTTTTGTAACATATCAGTGGCTTTTTTGTGTGCCTTTCAATACAGTGTATATACCCTCTTGCTCCTTACCTGGTTTCCTATGGTGAATGTATAAAAATAGGGAGCCAACACATCCAAATGTGATAAGAGCAGTGATCCAATTGATGATAAACATGACTACAATGCACAGAATTGATCCACCAAAGCTCAGCCACTTGTTATAGAATCGAAAGGAGGGGCGCCAACCTAGAAAATAAAAAAAAATAAAATTAATGTTTTGACTTGTCAATTTCCTCAGATATTATATTTATATAATTATTAACTAATCAAGAACATAGATTAATTCTGTATTACTCTTCAAGATAATAAACATGCTTCATTATACCTTCATTACAATGACATAGGTTGAGGGAATGTTACACCTCTAAAATTATACCTTTAATATGCATCTAATGCATATAATATAATCATTTTTACAGTTTCAATTTCTTTTACTACTAAATTCTATAAGTTGAAATTGATTAAATATAAATTTGTAACAAAAAAAAACATGTTTACCTTGAACTACGGAGAGTGCTCTGTTCTTTTTCAGACAGGCAACTTCAAGCTCAAAATTGGAACACTTTAAGCTACATGAATTGAGTTTATTAGATATTGCGCACTGCAAATCATCTATATTTATATTACTTTTATTATTATTATTATTATCATTATTATTATTATTATTATTATTATTACTATTATTATCACTATTGTTATATTATTGTTTTTATCTCTACTTTACTTGCCTGGCGATCTTGCTATAGAGGCATCAAAGCAGGAAAAGTTGATTAAGGCATAGGACATGAGAAAAAAATTGGAAATCAACGGCGCTATAAGGTTCAGGTCAGCTGAAAGGGAGAAAATACAAACAAAATGTAACATGATGCAAATAATAATTGTATTCAAAAGTAAATTTATTATCAGAGAAAAAAAGATAATACAATCAAACATCCTTAACTTTAAAATAGTTTGAATATGATAATATAAGTACGCATGAAATGTCTACAGGATAGTGCAAACGTGTTCAAACATTTCTTTAAATTTCCATAAATAATATAATCAGAGCTGCCAAGCCAACTGTTCGCCAAAGAAGAAACATTTAGGCAAAAAAGGGTAAGAAAATGCATAAAAGTAGGCTTTATCAGGCAAAAGGTTGGCATCTCAATATAATGAAAATGATAGAATTGAAGCGTTTATAAAATATCTCAAGTCTTTACCAATCATCTGAAATCCCAATGCTATGAAGAAACAAAGGATGAAAGCTCTTCTTGGGCTGTCACTGGGCCCATAGCCCACTCCAAAATAGACCAGGAAAGGAAAAATTTTGTCCTTACATAGAGCCTGAAAACACATGATACAATAATAAATTATATTAAATTTGCATTTAGGGGAAACAATTATATATAAAGTAATTTTATCTCTTGCATATTTTTGTGTCTTTCCTCATGAAAAACCCCTTATTTGAAAGAGTAGCATGGCAACATAAAGCATTCAGTTGTGACTAGTTTGAAATCTAGATCTAGGTGCTTTTTCATTCTTCAATAAATAGAATCCAGTTCCTATCTACATTGGTTCTTGACATTCATTAGGCTGTGAGGCACAATCATCACTTTACCCTGTTGTTGTTTTTTTGTGTGTTATTTTTTGGTCCAGCCCTTGCAAAACCATTAATTATGTCCCCACTGCTTGAGCAAGCAAACATTATATTGTTTTTACTGTCTCTAACATTGGTAACCACTAGTGGACAGCAAACAAAATTTGCGGTGGCTGGTAGTTTTGCTTTGATAAGTGAATGCTTGTCATATGAAAGATCCAAGGCTTGAAAAGGCTACTTCAAAGCTTGTAAGGCAAGGTCATGTGATATGTCTAATTTATTTATAAATTAGCAAAAGCATATGAGAGAAGTCATATTTGCAATAAAATGAGAATCAACCTAAAATGAAGCTCATTATCCTCAGGTGCCTGTAACAAGGGTTTACAAAGTAGATTAGTAAAATCTTATTGTTGTTGATGTCAGTTCAGAAATCTCTGAGCTTCCGCTCATTTGCCATGAGGAAGACAGCAGTTATTCATAGCTGCGTTGAGGTTTGAAACAAGATGCTGGCAAGGTCAAGTCCCTGAGGGAGCAGTTTACGTCTTAGTTAATCAGTGTCTGCTCCAGTAAAGTCTTAATAAAACCTTTGTAAGATTACTTTCTATTTTCTCACCTGAAAAACTTTAGGAGCAGACATCAGACTTGCTAGTGCTGAAGACAGAGTGGCTGAAAAGATTCCAGCCAGAACAAGGGGGCCCCATCCAGAAACCATCTCAACAGCCTAGACACCGATAGAAGCAAAGAAATTAAGACAATGTCTTCGAGACTGATGTATATAGGTGAGGGCATGAACCAAATTTTCTCCACAAATCTGAAACTAGGACAATGTTGGTTTTCATATAAAAGACATTTCCACATGGATGTTCCTAATCAACACAGAAGAGTAAAAAAAAGTGTTAAAAAAATGTACATACAATTTGTAACCCATAATTAATAATTCACTAAACGTGGAAATTGAAAAACCAAACTAAAAAAGGCACCTTCATTAAGTTACACAATATTCACACAAATTAGACAAGATTAAAACGAAATATTCACAGCATGAGACACTTTCCATTACATACCTGATAGGAATGCAAAAGACCATACTTGCATCCATCTGACACAAGAGAGCAGTTGCCTACAAACTCCCCGGTGTATGCATAGTCTCTCTCAGTGAACACAGGTTCAGCGCCTGCATCATGTAGACAGAACATGTAATAAGTTGGCGGCAATGGCAGGTATATTTTACCCTAAATCAGCTCAGTGAAATGTTTCCAGTTGAATCTTTGTTTTATCTTAATGACGATGGTTACAAAATTTGTTAAAATAAGATCAAGATTAGGTTTTTTAAGTTTTAACTAGAGTGAGTTAATGTGTAGCTTTAAAAATAGCAATAAGACAAATAAGAGAATCTTAGTATCAGAGGAGAGCCATAAACATTCAAAATAGCAATTAATTTATTCTTAATTTTTCAATATGAAACAAAGCTTGATGAAATGATTATTTTGA
The DNA here is from genome assembly GCA_003991915.1 of Elysia chlorotica. NCBI lineage: Eukaryota > Metazoa > Mollusca > Gastropoda > Plakobranchidae > Elysia > Elysia chlorotica. The sequence goes on along the minus strand of RQTK01000548.1, from coordinate 40,069 downwards.
AAAATAAAAAGAGAGTACAGTCGTTTTGCATAAGATATTGCTAATCATATTTATAATGGAGTACAGTGTTTGTCTTCGTCCATAGAATCAGCTGGACATGTAGATGTTAAATATTGGATACAAAATGATGAACATTATCATCTAAACCATTAGTGCTAGGTGTTACAGATGTGACAAAGTGGTTACGTTTTAGTAGTTCACAGGGAATGCATAAAAAAATCATCCCTTCCCAAGTAAATATACAGGAATGGCTTGGGATTGGCTGAATTTCGTTGGCATTTCTTGAGAGTAACTACTTTTTGGGCTCAACTGTAATTTCCAGGTTTGAATGTAACAAATATAGAATTAAGTATTGAGATACCTTTTGTTGTGGTGGAGGGTCCAACAATCCCTGTTGATATATTGACTACCTCAGTCACTGAGGCAAGAATAATACCGTTTGCCTCCCTCTGAACACTGGCTCCAAGAAAGATGGCCATAAACAAGTAGACAAGAGTTGTTATGAGGATGGCCAGGAAAGTTCCTTTGGGGATGGATTTTGAAGCATCCTGAGGAAAAATGAATACATGGACTTGAGAAAGATTGAATTATCAAAATTGATAAACATAATATTTTCAGCTATAGAAAGAATCAAAATGAATTCAACTATTTGGTCCCAATCTAACTGATAGTTGATATTACAATTACATATATTACTAACAGAAATGCATACTTTAGCAAATATGACAGGCAAACCACAAGCATATAAATTAAAGAGTATTGCACTGAATTTCATTTAAATAAAAACTTTTGGTCTTAAAAAGCAATCTTTTCAAGTTCTGCATACCTCTATCTATCATGAAATTGGTCTTCTTACAGCAGACTCTGTTCCCTTAAAGGAAATTTTAAAATAGAATTTATCTTGATTTTTTATCTATCCCTCCGCATTTCTTTTTCACATATCATGCAACCTTGACCCACATCTTTTCAATTAACAAATAATGACATTGGAAAGGAGTTTACAACATGAAATACCACACTTCAGTTTGTTGCTTTGGCACTTGAAAAACATCAGGCACAAACAGACCAAATCTGAAACCATGTCTACAAAACAAAGATTTTTCTTTTCACCTTCAGGTCTCCAGATATATTAGCTCCTGCCAATATACCAGTTGCAGCCGGGAAAAAAACGGCAAAAACACTGAAGAAACTCTGTCCTTCCTGGTAGCCAGAATGCATGTTTTCCTCAAGGATTTCACCTGGGAGGTGAAAAATGGACCATTAAAGTCTTTAACGACTGCATTTTATGCATGAAACAAAGAAGGGAGAAATTGATGTTACAAACATGTAAATTTGTGTGTGTGTTAAAGGATTAATAGAAAGAAATTTAATTTTTAGGAAGAGAATGGTACAAGTTTAAAACCTAATCAAGGTGCAAATTTGTTTTTTTGTTTGTTTTTTCAGGAAGAGGATGACAAGTTTATAGACAAATCAAGATGTAAATCAAGAATTCGACCTGTGGGTTTAAAAAAAGGGACCCCTGAATTGAAAATTTTATTCAAGAATAATTTATGTCAATATCATTTAAACTTTCGTTTTATATACTAAAAACATACAACAAATTCGCTTTTTCAGAAAGAGGTTGAAAACGATGTAAAAACCAAATCAAGCTATTTACCCTACCGTTTATGCCAAAAAACCCTTGAGACTTCTGCTTGTTGCTTGGGGGGATGAAAAGTCCAATAAAAAAATTTATAATTGCTAGAACGAGGATGCCCAGAAGGACTATTTGAGCCTGCAAAAAATAATGATGTTCATCTTTAAATTATAAAAATAAATTACTTGAGCCAAAATATTAAAGATAAGACAGTCTACACAATAACTTCTAAAAAAAATTATGTTACTAAAATTGTCAACTTTGAAGAATAAAAGAGCATTTTTAACTGCATTAAATTAAAAAGAGAATATATATATATATATATATACTTACTTTATTATCAAATTGTTTTTATTAAAGAGATAAGAGAATATGGAAAAAAGATTGCCAAACTAAACATAGCTGTTTCTTTAGTTCTTTTTCTCTTTAAGTCACTATCTTTTACATGCCTTAACATTCTAATAATCAACTTTCGACATGGATTTTTTTGATATAGTACATGGCTTTCTAATCACTTAGACAAATTCGCTTTTTCCTTTGAAGAATTTGATCATTCCTTTTTTTTTTTATTGGAAGACTATATCCATCACATGGCTGAATAATTCCAAAACACTATCAAGCTGTACTTCAGGAGACGCACTCACCCTTGCTTCCCAGTCCATGCCCACGAGCGCAATGGCCAGCAGGACTGCCACTGTTATACTGCCTATGATGCGAATATCATTGATTTCATCTATCATGAGGCAGTCATAGCGCTAAGGAGGAAAAGAAAAACAAACAAATTGTGGCAAACTTGAGTTTTTCTATGTCTATGGTTTATTGTTGTTGTTGTTGTTGTTCAGTCCAGTGATTGAAGATAAAGAAATTTTTTTTTTAAACACTGTAATCAAATATTGTGAAATGCACCAGTTTTAACTGGATCATGAGTAAATGTGAGCAATCTTTCATTTAAAAAAAACAACTTTCAGGACCTGTGCAAAGATCCTGATTATACACACTTTTTTCAAATGACATAAGAAAAAAGGAATGTTTGGAAAGATGCCTTAACTATGTCAATACTGAATGCATGTCATATTTTGATCGAATTTAATAACTTCAAAACATATTTATATTACAATACAACGAACAAGTTAATAAAAATGAATGCTAAGAGTGATATTATGTGATGTTATGGTTGAAATCAAAATTGAATACCTACGTCCCTTGATAGCCATGCAACATATTGGGGGGTTTAAAATAAAAGGGTTAAGCTTTTCTTATCACTCTGCACACCCACTGGTATGCCCTGGCACTAGCACCTCTTTGTTTTGACCTGCACACACTTTCTATTTCAAAAATAATAAAATCCAAAGCTTTTACCTTCTAAACATTTTTGAAAAGTCCCCAAAATAGTGCGCACACAAGAGTTACTCAACAAGCCTTAAACCATGGCTGTAAAAAGGTTAAAGAGAAGGCTTACCACAAGTATATCGCGCACTGTCTCAGCAAAGCCGACAATGTACATGGCCACGGCCACTGTGTTAGCCACAGAGAAGATCAGTCCGATGGCTCCTCCACACTCGGGGCCCAGGCTGCGGGAGATCATGTAGTAAGCACCACCTGAATGAAATAAACAAAGATCAATTGTAAAACATACAGCAGTACCCTGACCAGACAAGTTTTATAAGGTTTGTTGGTTTCTTGACCTTTTGTGTCGTCAATATCCACTAAGGAAAACATTATTTTACTCTTTTGAAATGTTGCGCCCATATGCATTACACGAAATAGTATGTTAGATAGCACACTACTGAAAAGGTTAAAGTATGACGTAGGTAACTAATCTATAAGTGGATGGGTCCTAAGTCTAGTAATATCTGGAGAAAAAGCGTTCAAAATTTCTTGGGACCCGTCGTATAGGCTACTCCTTCGGAGCCCGAGGACATCGTTAAACCAGGAAACAGAATATGCCGAAGCAACTATTAATAGTTACTTATAATTACTAATATTGATGGGTAGACATCCTGAAAACGAAAAGAATCATACAATACAAGAAAAAAATCTTCGAAATATTTATATATATCTTACCCCTCCCCAGCACATATTGTTGTCATTAAACAGTGAACAAGAATAGTAAGGCCAAATAAAGAATATTGTATAAAATAAAACCTAAAATAAAAGTAAACCAATAAAAGCTTGGAGGATGAAAAAAAGAATACCCCAACAATTATTAATCATACATGTATTTCCTTTTTGACTTATCAAACATAAGCATCATTATTTATTCAGTTTGTTCACAATTCCGTGATAATTTATTCATATCATTAAGCACTTTTGGCGTTTATTTGGAGAACAGTTGATTAATGCAGAATATTTTTCATCAAGCCCCATCTAGCATTCCAACGATAATGAAGATCTCTAGGTCACTAGAATCATTAATCAAAGCAAAGCATAAGATATTCGCCACAGGGATCGCAGAGTTATGTTTGTGGGCGGCCCTAGAGTTTTACGAGCACAATGTGCCTATGCCTTGGTTGAGTGAGTTGGTTCCCGTGTTTATAATGTAATCATAATGATAAAGTGTTTACTTTTTCACACACCAGTGACGCCAGCACTGAGCAGGGTTATAGAGTTAGAAGTACACCTGCCCCTGGTTGTAACCTTCAGTTCATCTCATAAGAACCATAGGGGGTATGCGAAAGGGGGGTGGGAGGAGAGAGAGAGAGAGAGAGAGAGAGAGAGAGAGAGAGAGGGG
>RQTK01000548.1:9838-35664 GCA_003991915.1 Elysia chlorotica | reverse complement strand
ACAAACAGACAGGAAAAATTCGGTTTGTTGGTTTCGCCCATCGCCAGTAACTCGTCTATATAGCGGATGAGTACCGAGATGAAAATCTAAAAAAATTGGACGAGTTACTTCAGAGGCAGAGCGGGTATACCAGACCTTATTTCAAACTTTACTGACACAGACCAAATTAAAGGAACAATGGCTTCCAATTGGGGGTGTGTATGTGTGTATGTGTTAGTGTATGTGTGTGTGTGTGAGAGAGAGAGAGAGAGAGAGTGGGGGGAGAAAAAGAGATAGAGAGAGCACGCACGGAGAAAGAGATGAAGGGGAGTTGAGTTTCAGCCTGTTATATTATACTGACACCGACCCATACACTCTCTAAATGCACTATTATTAGGACTAAGACCTTTTCATCACTATACTTTGATCATCGTAATACTGCATCGAAACCACCGTAACATCAAAACTCATTCGTTTTACATCAGTGCTTTAATAAGATTAGTACTTCAATTGAATAGGTGGAAAACGATCAAACGTAACCAAGGAACATAAAACGATGGGAAATGAGAGGGGGGGGGGGTCTGAACACCAAAGATCAAATAAAAGTCAGCCAACAGAACTAAGAAATTCTAAACCTACATAAACGGCACGCTAACCCAATAAGACATTCATGACGGTTAATAAGTATGAACGTCTCAATGACTCCCTTCTTTTAAACTCAGCTCTGTAATGAAAGGAACTAAGGAAGTCGCACGCCTTCTTTTTCAAATAGAATGAAATTTTTAAGGGGCCTGTCACGAAATTTCCAGACAGTCAGACTGTTAGACAGACAGTCAAGACATGCGCTCAGACAGACAGACAGACAGTCACGTAGTCAGATAGTCAGACAGACAGTCAGATAGTTAGTCAGAAAGTCAGACAGACAGACAGCCAGGCAGGCAGTCAGACAGACATACAGTCACGTTTGACAAGACTAAGTCTCTCGGAAAAGAACATGGTGGAAACCCGAATCTGTCAATTTGACAGGAGCGTCTTCAATGTTTTCTTTCAAATCCATTCACCGTTCATTCCGCAAAGATGAAAGCAAAGATGAAACCGGCGTCAACATTCAATATTATTATTACTGTCAGCTACGGAAATATAACAAGTGGCCTGAGGCAAATAGTGCATCGGCAATGTTTACGATATCCTACGTATTCGACGTTTCACAATACTAATTTCCATAAATGAATAAGATGGATAGAAATTGAATTTCAAGCGTATTTCATAAGTTTTAAAAAATGTTTTAATTTCGTAGAGCATCACTTTGCAGAAAGCAACGTTCCCATCTCGTTTTATTCATAATGAGAAAATAATTCGAAGTCTTTGAATTGGTAAGAATTAAATCATTATATGAGCTTTTTTTTCTCTTGCGATAACGTGAACTAACATATTTAGGGCATATTAACAAGCACTATACCAGTCCATATAAATGACTCTGGGTCGAGGCTTTTCCAAGTTAACCGACAGATCACCGAAATAAATTTTACATATGCATCTATAGTCAAACTGAGCTTTATCGTTAAACCAGTAGCATTAGGCACTAGGGGATTGTCAGATTGTTAGGCTAGTATGTGCCATTTCAGATTATTATTAAAAGATGATTTTGGAAAAATGGCCTCATAAGAGCCAGCAAACCACATGTTGTAATTCTTCTGCCCAGCTTTTCTCACTTGAGGTATAAACAAACATTCACTGTTATCTCAGTCGTTCTCTCAGGGATGCCATACATAACCTATGCATTAAGGTTGAAACCGGTGCCAAAAACAATTAAAAAAAAACTAGAAGGAAACTGAGCCAAAAAGGTAGGAATTAAGAATGCAGATGATATTTTCCCAAAAACAGCCAAAACTACTCGCTTCGTTCCCACCATTCTCATAAAAGTGATATACAGTACATAAAAAAAAATCTCAGCCACCGGAAAGGCTATGAAGTGTGAAGTGTCAGTACAGGCTTTATGGTCCACGCGAATATAACGGATGACTTAATCACACCCTTAGACATGGGATCTTCTTATCGCTCATTACATCCTGAAATCTATGATAGGTCTATGATTGGACGGCGGTACTCATTCCCCTACGTTACCTATCGCCTTCGTTTTGCCATGGGCCCCGTTATCGCAAGACCTCTAGTGTCTCAAGATGCAAAGCAGACGTGCACACATCTCGTCTCGTAGTTATGCTATGTTTAGAAATCTTAACCCTTGAGCAAACTAGACTGGCTGCCATTGGAGACGTCATTCACGACAAACAGACCACATTGCGTTGACAAGGGTAACTGAGTTCAAAGTGTGATTCCTGCCGGTTTGGAGTTTGAGTTCCGAGTTTGTTGCGTAGCGTCCAATATCAGCACAGAATAGGATGTATTGTGGACGAATCCCAAGTCGAACGTCTGACAAATTTACGTGCTGCTACACGGAAACAGTACAGTGCGGGGAAATCACGACTCTTATCTCAGCTGGTCACGTTATACTGAAACCAACCCAACCTTTAAGGGGCGAAATAGGACAAATACATTTTTCAGCGATCATGGGTTTCGAACCAGGGATTTCTCATTTGGCGTTTGGGAGACCGACGCTCTACCAGTTACACCAGCACCCCCTCTTTGTTCTCGTTGTGTAATGTTATGTTTAGAAATCTTGAGCAAACTGGAGCAAACTTGGAGACGTCATTCATGACAAAGCTGTGCTGACAAAGGTAACCAAGTAAAACGTGTGATTTATGCGGTAAAGCGGTAAGTTAACTCAAAATGCGAAGATAAACAAGAATAAAATTTAATTATTAATATAATATATTGAAATATGGCGTATCAACGGTTCAGTAAGTGTATAATTTAATGGAAGAGGAAAAAGAGAAATAGCTAGTTGAGTGAAAGGGAAGACCAACATAGAATTTTATAAAATAACTGACAAGAAAAGAAAGGCATTTAAAAAAAATTATAAGAATAAAACGGAACTATAAATAAACACACGTATGTCACTAAAACTATTGGGCACTCGATATTCCCTTTTCAAATTGTAACAGACAAACTGGAACTGGTTTGGTTAGGATGAAGGGCAAGAAAGAAAAAAAAAAACAATTTTTTTAAAGATGAGTGACTAAAACCATTTTGGGCGCTCGATCCTCCAATCTCATGGACACATGTTATATATTACAGACGAACTAGGCCTGGTTTGGATAGGAGTGGGCGAATGGAAATACTCCCATCACTAGGAAGGGCTGCACATATTTTTAATCTAAACGCTATCTTCAACAACTGCTTTCCGCTCTACAAACCGGATATGATCGAATCTCACGGTTTTACAGCTATGGCATTTGGAGATAGATTTTTAAGCAAAAGAAAAGCTGACATTCTGGGAACCACTCATTTTTTTCTTCTTCAAATCTCCTAGAGTCAATATTTCAAATTACGACTTAGCTTGCGAACTATGATATTTAAATGTTACATTTAAAGACACACGAGGTTTTATTTTCATACGACAAATGATAAACAGTGTAGGTGCTTCAGAACGAAGTATAACCACAATGCTCCCGACGGTGGTTTTATTTCCAAATCACATGGCAACGATAGAAATTGGGTGAAAACAAAAACGACGATAAATAATACTTTGTACAGCCTTTGCGGTTAAGCCTACATCGTATAAGTGCTTCAGAACGAAGTATAACCGCAACGATCATGTGGTTTTATTTTAAAATCACATGGCAACGATAGAAACTGGGTGGAAACAAAAATGACGATAAATATATAATAATAAATTGCACAACCTTTGCGATTAAGTCTACATCGTGGGTGTGTTTTAGAACAAAGTATGGCCGCATTGCTCCTATAGCTTCATTATAAGCTTTACCAAATCATATGGCAGCAACAGAAATTGGCTATATATACCTTTGCCGTAGAGCCGCAATTTTCAGTATAGGGGGGAGGGGGGAGGTGAGGGGGGAGAGAGATGAAAAGATAGCGGAAGAAGAAAAAGAGAAGAAGTGGGGGGAAAAAAAGGGGGCGTGGAGACCATGAAGGCATGGTCTCATTCTCGGTAACGCCTCGGCTATCGATCTATGAAAGTCGATTTTCATCAATGGTCGATGACAGGGTTTCCTATTTGCTCATCTCCTGAGTTTTTCTTTCTATCTTCACACCAACAAGAAGCAATATGTGGAGATAATAAATTTAAAAAAGACTATGAGAGGATAATCAAATCTTCTCTAAAGCAGATACAGACCATGTCCCAAAGAGATTTAGGGTTTGTGAAGCGATACAAGTGTAACGTGTGTGTGGGTTTTTTTTTCAATGGTCTCTGGTTGGATTTCCTTTTTACTTATCGTCGTTTTTTGTTGTTTTTTTTTTATATTTCCTATTTTCACACGATAACTCTAGAATCAAAGTATGGATGGGTAAAACAAAGAAAAAAAACAAAAAATAAAATTTTAAAAAAATACTGGAAAAAGTACATTCTGTCCATTTACAACAGAAGTAAAGCCAACAGCAATAACGCGAGCGATTTCATGAGTGAGTTACGGTACAAGAAAGTCTGTGTTCCCGCGATGGTCAATATGATAGCCATTCCAATTTGCTCATCTCCTTTTTTTTCTTCCCTCCTATCATTTCAATCTTCACACCAGAACAGTAAAGACCAAGCGTGGAATAAAGACTAGGAAATGATTAAAATAACAGCAGAGACACAAGTACGGCGCAAATAGCAAACCTGGGAAGACCGATAAAGCTTGAAAAATCATTAGGGTTATTATTTTGTTACATGAGACGTTTTATTCTACTTTTCTCTGTTTTGTGTTTTATTTTCTTCTCTTCCAAAAAAAGGAATATCATAATAATAATAATAATAATAATAATAATAAAAATAATATTAATACTGAAGAAAAAACAGGAAAAAAGGGGGGAGAGGTTTATTTGATTCGGCACTAAGCCCGGCACATAACAAAATTATCGAAATCTTTTAGCTTCACGAAATACGCTCGGTCGCGTATATAAATTTACATCGATTATATAATACTGTCGACCGAAAGCTATATTTAGTACCATACCGCTCAATGTCTAATTAAATCTTTCTAAAAATAATTCATAACGACCGAAGTTAATGTGAACACTTCTTTCGATTTGATGCAATATTGGAGAGTCAAAAATCACTCATTACCATATATTATTATCCCGCGTTTATAATAATTATGATGAATCGATTATTTTAAATTGCACTGACGCGTTATGGAGTTGGAGACAAATTGTTTCGCTTAATTGGTTTTGTAAAAGTTGTCGATTAGCGTCTATACATATCACGATGAATGCAGTCGAGATTCAATATGCTAGAGAAAATGAGGGAGAGGGCGAGAGAGAGAGAGAGAGAGAGAGAGAGAGAGAGAAAGGAAAGAGAGTGAGAGAAAGAAAGAGAGAGATGGAGAGAGAATGAGAGAGAAAGAGAGAAAGAGAGAAAGAGAGAGAGAGAGAGAGAGAAGAAAGAGAGAGAGAGAGAGAGAGAGAGAGAGAGAGAGAGAGAGAGAGAGAGAGAGAGAAGAGAGAGAGAGAGAGAGAGAGAGAGAGAAAGAAAGAAAGAGACTAACCAGACAGTGACGAATATAATAAGCGAATATTTAAAAAAGATGATGGGTTAACCTGAGCCTAGGCAAATCATTTTTCTGTGCTATTCTCAATTTAGCGCGGTTATGCAGACAAATCTTTTGAATTTAATTAACTACGAAACGCCTTGTACCTAATTTTACATTGATTATACAACATTGTCGACCTAAAGCAATTTTGTTAGTGCTTAACTTAGCTCATTCAAAAAATTGTTCAAGTTGATACAAATTATTAAACAAATTATATGACCACTGTTTTTGAATTTGACGCACACGGGCAGTAAAAAATTATGCTCACACCGACCCAACCAGTTGCAAGAGACAAAATTGAACAAATAAACCTGCCGATCGATCGTAGGATTCGAAGCGCGGACCTCCCGATCTGGAGACCAACGCTCTACCTTTCAATCAAGTTCACACCCCCGGATAGAGAAAGGGGGGAACAGATTTACTAAACAGCAATGAAGTTAAGGCATTATTAAGGGAAGATGATAATTGACCTCATGTTGAGTTGTTGTTGAGTTGGTTTAACGTCCAACATCAGCACTATATAGGCTAAATTGTGGACGGGCCCCAAGACGGACATCTGGAAATTTTATGTGCTGCCACACATGCGACAGGGCGGGGATACCATGATTCCTGTCTCAGCCGGTCACATTATACTGACACCGACCCAACCAGTAGATAATTGATCTGAACCCTGGTGACTCATTTTTCTGTGACGTTATCAATTTAGCTCAATTACATGGACAAACCTTTTGGATTTCAGTAACGCGTGCTCCACCGCGAAAATTTACTAATTTTATGCGTTTATATTAAAATCATCTGACACACATACAAAAATCAATACTAACGGTTCTCATGGGCATAGTTGAGATCTATACTTTTTGAGGTCTGAAAGTTCCTTTGTTGTTGTTGGGCTTTTTTGTGTGCTTGTTCTGTTGTTTTTAATTTCTAAATTACCGCATCGGAGGAATGCAAAGAAGATTAGGTTCAACGACAATCTATGAAGTTCATCAGCCGATTTCGGTGGTGAACAGGCTTGTTGACGATTGGCAAGATTAAGTCTTTGACGCCACAAAGCTTTGAAGCGCCTTCTAATCACTAGTGGGAGAGCCGCAGCGCACGCAAAGCCCAAGGGACTTGACAGTCCGTCCAATCGCCTGATGTTCTTTGCAACAAGCAACAACCCCAATCCAATTAAATCACCTGAAGGCCTATGTGATCAACAAACAGCTCTTAGTTTTAATAATGAAACAATAGAGCCCGCGAGGTTCATTCACTCTATGTATGACCGTGACGAGGAGTGAGGTATTAGATAACGCGAGTGTAGGTAGCATGACTATGTGGTGTCAGGTTGGGCGATGTCAAACAATAAAGAAGTGTTTTTTATGTGATTGTTTCTTTGTTGTTTTTATTATTTGCTGTTTTTAAGGGGGGGGGGGGGGTAGTAATGATAGATTCAATCCTTTTCTCATAGTCCGTCATGAGAATAAAGCAGCTTGCACGCGTGAAAAAAGCTGAAGCTTCAAACTGTAGAAACCAAAGTAGATACATGTAATTAGTATTACTAGCCAATGTTATGTGAAATGAAAAATAGCGTGGAAATATTCGTATTATTTGAGTGCATTCTTTTTCTTTTTCTATTCAAAGGCCAGAAAACTTGGATTAACTGTGGTTTTCTCCTTCACTGTGCTGCGTGGCACAAATACAAAAAGTCAATATAATAATGTGTGTAATTCAACTGCCTATAAAAGTCACTATAGTATAATAATGTGTGTAATTCAACTGCCTATCTGTCTCAAATTTTCGCAGTATTTCGGACGGTAAAAAAATGCTAAATTAAGTGATCATAAAAGTTCCACCCATCCTATTTCAAAACCAGGTAAAGGCAAATTCTCAGTGCAAGTTAAAAAATAAAACAAGAAACTCCAGATCAATTGTTTGTTCGAAGCCAAAAAAGAAAATACTTTAAGGACAGGGATCGAACCCCTACTTTTTTTCCTTTACGGTTCATCAGGCACACTAACACCCCCCCTTCACACACACCAAAGAACGGTGACAGTTGACAGATGAATGTTCGATCTAAGGACAAATTCCAATATACAGACTTTCACCATTATAAAAAAAAAATCAGCTTCTAGCTATTCAGAACACCATTGCCTTCGATGCCTTTGTGGGTTAAGATCAACTAGCTAAGATGACTGATGACATTTTACTGAAACTTCACAAGATAATTGAATTCTATATATAGCACAGAACACCCTACAATCAATAACTACTTTTTTTTTTACATCAATACTTTTCAAAGTTAAATCGATGGTTGCTGAAAAAAGGAGGCACTCGTCGATATTGTAACCAACTAAACTCGCAGGGAAACCACCCGATACCAATCATGTGAAATCGTATTTTTTAACCCGCTATTCGACGAGAATAAATTGAAACACTCTAATAAGTAATATCGGACGATCTTGAGTGAAGCGCGCTTACATTTCTCCTGTTTTGCTAATAGTGTTGGTGTCAGTTCAGATCACCGGTTGTGAAGTTTTGTCGCCGTATGGGACATTTCCTGTTCCAGGGATTATCAGGCTTTGGTTTGGTGGTAAGCTTCCACCGACAGCAGCAAGGCTAATCTCGGACGGATCCCACGAGTAATGTCTGACAACTTTATACAGAGAAAACTGGGGATACCAGAACTTGTCTCAGCCGATCACGTTATAATGAAACTGTCCCAGACAGAACCTGTAGGGAATATGGCGGCCCGATTAGGGCTCGAACCGAGGACCTCCCTAATAGAAACCGTGCGCGCTTTTACTCTTGAGCTACCTCGTGCCCCCCGCTTAGACAGCGTAAATCAAAAAGTTCATTTATACGTATATTTGTTATATTCACTTTTCTTACATTCCGCTAACCTCACAAAAAGCAACCTTTTCCATCGGAAAGGTTAAGAAAATAACCGAAAAGAAAAGAAGAAAAAAAAAAACAACAAAAAAACAGGCACCTAACGACTCTATAATGTTGCTTTTTCACCCTTCCTTCTTTTAAGAAAAGCCACAGGCCTGACACGAAACACGTGTGGGCTAAAAAGGGAAAAAAATAAAGAGGATGTCCAAATCAATGCGAAGATCAAGTGAAGCCTGTGCGATAAATTCAATTGGTATGGTCCTGCTGGTATAGAATAGAATGCCTGCTTTGATTTTTACTACATTGTATAGGATGTCAATAGGGTTAACAGTTACTGTGGCCCTCCGCTCATTAGGGTGTAGGCCTTTCAGACATTACATCAGCAGCATCGGGAAATCAATACTCGCTGATATGGCCATAATAGTCGAGGGAGGAGAGAGAAGAATTGCTGAGTTATTGTCTTTCGACAAACTACAGAGTTACGGAGCAGTGAGCAGGCGCTACACGCAATTTTTATCTACCGCTCTCCTTCAATCACGGGCTGTTTTCAAAATTGCCTACATATTTTTTTATACATCAGTTTCAGCTCGGATAGACATACGTTCGATCCACTACATTGATCGAGGCTTCTTGTTCCGATGTTTTACGCCACTCCACTAATGTACAGTCGATGATGATAATAGATCGGCCGAGTGATGAAAGCATGGGTAGGCAAAGAGATTCAGCCCTAGACAGACGCAAAGGAAGGATGCTGGTTGTCAGACAGGCAGTTAAGTGTGTGTGTGTGGGGGGGGGGGGGGGGGGGCAAATTGAAAACTTCAAACTAAGAGAGAAGCTCAGAAACTCTTGGTCTTTCCATCAGTTGTAAGGGCCTCCTGTACTTTAATCATTAGAGCTGTGTTTTGTTTTGTTTTTAGTGGTGATTTTGTCGTAGTTTTTCTTCCTTTTTTCCTTTTGGTTTTTTCTTAGGAAGGAGAAACCTGAAATAAGAACGCACTTTCCATGACAGGTTTAATATTAAAGCTGTAGGCCTATGTTTTATTTTGGTCTTAAATGTGTTTCTTGTTTTTCTTTTTTTTTTTTAATATTTGTTTCATTAAGCGCTCTTTTATAGATTTTATGTCGAACGGAATAGCCACAGCAACATTAAATCAATGTTTAAGAAATGTAAACCATTACAGAAATCAGCCAAAAAGAAACAGCAGGCCTTTATTATAAAACGCAGGCATTTAAAACACAATAGAGAAGCTCACCAACACTTGGGAGGCTATTAGACAGATAACAAGGAGAAGGCCAATTATCATATCATTAAACGCTACTTTAAGAGAGGAAAAAAAAACAGTTTTTCCATACGCACTTTCTTATACTTTTTTGTATAGAGATGTCAACTTTAAGAGAGGTTAAAAAAAAAGCTTATTCGTAAACACTTTCTTATACTTTTTTGAATAGAGCTGCCAACTTCGCGAGAGGTTACAAAAAAGATTCTTACACACTTTCTTATACTTTTTTTGTATAGAGATGTCAACTTTACGAGAGGTAAAAAAAAAGGCTTATTCTCACTTTTTTGTATAGAGCTACCAACTTTACGAGACGTAAAAAAATATATTCTTACACACTTTCTTATAATTCTTGTATAGAGCTGCCAACTTTACGAGAGGTAAAAAAAAAAGGCTTATTCTCACTTTTTTGTATAGAGCTACCAACTTCACGAGAGGTTATAAAAAAAAAAGCTTATTCTTACACACTTTCTTGTACGCTTTTTGTAAAACGCGTAGAATATCGGTTTTCAACGCAGTAGGTCCGTGGTTCGAGCCCCGCTCTGGCGACTCGTCCCCTACTGGTTGTGGTTGGGTCGGTGTCAGTTTAATGTGAGCGACCGAGACTGAATCATCAAGATATCCCCGCACTGTCTCTATGAGACAGCACGTAAACATGTCAAGACTTTTTTCTTTGGGTCCGTCCACAATATAACTTTAAATGCTGACTTTGAACGCTTAGCAACAACACACTCCATTTACACTTATCTTAAATGTATATTTGTGTGGGTGTTAGTGGGTCGTTGGGTAGATGTTTCTTGTTTAGTTCTTCGGTTTGTTTTAGAGAGAGAGAGATGGGGGGAGGAAGAGATTGAGAGAGGACATGGAGACATACATGAAAAAAGAGACAATTGAGAGAGAGAGAGAGAGAGAGAGAGAGAGATATTGAGAGGACATAGAAAAATACAGTAAAATAGAGACAATCGAGAGAGATGGATGGATAAACTCAGTGGGAGACAAAGAGATGAGACATACAAGAAAATAAAGACAATTGAGAAAGAGAGAAAGAGAGATAGAGAGTGAGAGAGAGAAAGAGAAAGTGAGAGAGAGAGTGAAACAAAGAGAGAGATGGGTGCATAAACTCAAAGACACAGAGAGATGAAGACAAACAGAAAGCATTGTGGTCCAAAGGAAGCGGAAACAGCTCAGTACTCCACAATAAAAATGAAAAGAGGTCGGAGAGAGGCCAGCGTTTCCACCGGGGCGAGACAAACGAAGCAACACCCGCCAACACCACGGAGGCCGCCGACAGACAGAGGCTGTGTGATAGTGTGATAGTGACACTGGGGAAACAGTCGAAACAGCCCAGGAAACGCCCCGACGGCGGGCGGTGAAGGTCTGGTGGAGACAGGGCATGCCATGGCCAGAACACCAGAACACGTCTCTAAAGAGCTCACGGGGTCGTGGACTTAGTCACTACTAACGGCCCGCGCACACTCACGCGCTAGAACTAGGAGGAGTGGGCGTATTGCCTTATTGTTCAATTATTTTGTCGCAGGCTGGAAGGGGCACACAGCTCGAGAAGACTTCAAGTTGATTATATCGCACGTTTGGAAATCACTATGTTAAAGCTAGGATGGAATTTAGAAGAGGGGCAGGGCACACGGGCGAGGGGGGTTAGTGTGTGGTGGGTGGGGTGGGGGGGGGGGGGGGGGCAAATTGAAAACTTCAAACTAAGAGAGAAGCTCAGAAACTCTTGGTCTTTCCATCAGTTGTAAGGGCCTCCTGTACTTTAATCATTAGAGCTGTGTTTTGTTTTGTTTTTAGTGGTGATTTTGTCGTAGTTTTTCTTCCTTTTTTCCTTTTGGTTTTTTCTTAGGAAGGAGAAACCTGAAATAAGAACGCGCTTTTCATGACAAGTTTAATATTAAAGCTGTAGGCCTATGTTTTATTTTGGTCTTAATGTGCTTCTTGTTTTTTTTTTTTTTTTTTAATATTTGTTTCATTAAGCGCTCTTTTATAATTTTATGTCGAACGGAATAGCCACAGCAACATTAAATCAATGTTTAAGAAATGTAAACCATTACAGAAATCAGCCAAAAAGAAACAGCAGGCCTTTATTATAAAACGCAGGCATTTAAAACACAATAGAGAAGCTCACCAACGCTTGGGAGGCTATTAGACAGATAACAAGGAGAAGGCCAATTATCATATCATTAAACGCTACTTTACGAGAGGAAAAAAAAGTTTTTCCATACGCACTTTCTTATACTTTTTTTGTATAGAGATGTCAACTTTACGAGAGGTTAAAAAAAAAGCTTATTCGTAAACACTTTCTTATACTTTTTTGTATAGAGATGCCCAACTTCACGAGAGGTAACAAAAAAAATTCTTACACACTTACTTATATTTTTTGTATAGAGATGTCAACTTTACGAGGGGTAAAAAAAAAGTCTTATTCTTATACTTTTTTGTATAGAGCTGCCAACTTTACGAGACGTAAAAAAATATATTCTTACACACTTTCTTATAATTCTTGTATAGAGCTGCCAACTTTACGAGAGGTAAAAAAAAAAGGCTTATTCTCACTTTTTTGTATAGAGCTACCAACTTCACGAGAGGTTAAAAAAAAGCTTATTCTTACACACTTTCTTGTACGTTTTTTGTAAAACGCGTAGAATATCGGAGTAGGTCCGTGGTTCGAGCCCCGCTCTGGCGACTCGTCCCCTACTGGTTGTGGTTGGGTCGGTGTCAGTTTAATGTGAGCGACCGAGACTGAATCATCAAGATATCCCCGCACTGTCGCTATGAGACAGCACGTAAACATGTCAGACTTTTTTTCTTTGGGTTCGTCCATAGTATAACTTTAAATGCTGACTTTGAACGCTTAGCAACAACACACTCCATTTACACTTATCTTATATGTATATTTGTGTGGGTGTTAGTGGGTCGTTGGGTAGATGTTTCTTGTTTAGTTCTTCGGTTTGTTTTTCGGTGTGGGTGCGCCCCGTCCGATACACTTTATTATCAGCATTACCCGCGGGGTAAACAAAGCAGACATGACAATAAACCGCCACATCAAACCAAACATCAGTCTGCCCGGCCCTGGGTCTTCATTGAAGGTCACCGAAACACTGGTTCACTAGATTGCGTTGACCTGTCAAACAACCTCACCTCAGTAAGGGCAACATTGTTGTTAATAACCATCATCATTACTGTCTCTCTCCTAATCTTTCCAGGCACGCCTATGACCACGAACACACCAACCTTCTCTTTCATTATGTCAGCTTGCATACATTTCAGAGCAATATTGCAACAATGTGTACCAACCGACCTCATTAAGTCAATCTTAATAAATTGTGACCCTAAAGTGACAATTTCATAAACAAGCTCTCTCATTTTACAGTAGTTGGCATAAATCGTGGTGATTTAAGTGAATTAAAGAAATAAATGTTAATAACAGTACGTTTTTTTAGGTTGATTTTTCATTTTCCCTAACAGCATTAGCAGTAACCAGGGCACACCATGTTATAGGCAGTGCATTTTAATCCAGCCATATACAGTGTTATTTTCAACAGGTGAATTTCATTGTGCCGTCCTTTATTTGCCCAAAGGGATTTGAGGCCCTAAAAATCTAACAGGGCTTAAATGAGTATTCAAGCAGTAGTCACATTACTAAAATATAAAGCGCTCGGCACTTTTAAACACCACGGATGATGAAATGCAAGTGGTTTACACAGCACACGAAAACGATTCAGAGTGATTATAGCTTCTGCTTTAAGAGTAGCTTGCGCCCCAACTTTGTCCCTACCTCTCTTTGATCATTATGGATTACTTCAGATCAGGTCTGCATAATAAAATTCCAGTCATGCTCGCAGTGGCTGTGCAAAGAATTTAAAGTTCATCTTGTGAAATCAAAGCTCAAGAGAATAGAATGTCCGGATAATAACGATTTGGCGGATTTGCAGGTGCCCCGTTTTTCATTGCTGTTCTTGTTGTTCTTCTTGTTTGTAGTTGTTGTTTAGTTGTTTTGTTTGTTGTTTTTTGTTCTTTTCTTTTCTTTTTTTTTTTTTTTTTTTTTTTTTTTTTTTTTTTTTTTTTTTTTTTTTTTTTTTTGGGGGGGGGGGGTCTCTGAACGTGAAACGCAAACACTAATCTATCCCGCGAGGAGCTCCCCAAGACTAACTGTAACCTGTTGCACTTATACCTGTAGAGCGGTTATAACATGCCTTTAGTGTCAGACGGTCACAAGATTGATAGGATTCCCCCCAAGAACCCATAAGACGTAAAACTACGTAAAAGACTTTCAAGCCAGGCTTTTATTTTTTTTTCAATCTATGCTGAACATGCAGGAAAAACGAGGATCTGACATTATCTGAGATTAGAAAAAAAAGGAGACTAGGGTACTAGAATGTAAGCAAACTCAATGACACATTAATGTAAAGATAACATTTCTCCTGCTCTTTCTGATATTTCCAACGATTTACACCCCGCAACAGCAGACATCAACATAATCTTGAATGGGGCGAAAAGAGTAAAGCAGGAAATCAGCATATTAAGTGTGAAAGGGGGCAGGCCAGATCTTTCAAAAGGAGTGATCGAAAACTGACGACGAAAGAAGTTAATGTTAACAGAGAGCATTCATCTACTGACCACAGGTTATAGAGTTAGTCTTTAGCACTATATCCTGTGAAACTGAGAGCCTCTAAGAATGAATGCTACAGAAAAAAAGTCCAACAAAACAGTACAAAGAAGGTAACAAAATAGTGGTCTTCTGTACAACCAAGACACACGGGGACAAGAGAGCCGGACTACCTTGATAATAGATCTATCTGATGAAACGGAAAGACGTTGGAAAAGGATAGCAAGGTACACTTCACAAGGCCACTAACTAAATTAGTATGCGATGAGTTTCTGACAACCCGTACATCCGTCTTGGCTCGGGCAACAATTCTCTGCACAGTTCGTGTTTTCCAGGGCAAGGGGCTCAGAAAGGACAGAAAAGAGTTGTAGAGCGGGGATTTTTACCTTAGTTGACTGCTACGAGAGTCGTTTTTTTTTTTTCGTACTAGAAGGGAAGGATTTGTTTTAACACTTAAGGTGATGGCTCTCCGAATTTAAAGATGGTGTTGCTTATTTCGAGAGACTTGTAACCCATTTAAGCATATCCTGAATTTGATAAAAGTTAAGTGTTTGGACTGAGTCATTGGTAGGTCAGGACTTTTGGAACAATATAAACATTTGCTTCTACTTACACCAGATTCATAAAGAGAACTAGATATACTAAAGACGTGTAAGTAGCTCGTACCCTACCGACTAATCTTTAACAGACTATCTTTAATTTTCCACTTCACGATCAAGACTTAATTCAACTAGATATACTAAAGACGTGTAAGTAGCTCGTACCCTGCCGGCCAATCTTTCACAGACTATCTTTAATTTTCCACTTCACGATCAAGACTTAATTCAAAAGGCGTGAAGTTTTCATGAAATGAGGATAAAAACTGATTAAATAATAGGTCTCAAACCTGAACACGATAGAAATATATTAAACACAATAACACTAAATTTATAATTAAAACTAGATGTATTGAAAAAAAGAAATGCATTTCATAACCTACTGATTCAGAATCAAGGCTTTATAAGTTTATTCATAAGACATCATTAAGCCAACATTAAGGAAACACTTGGTGAAACGGATCACTAACTAGAACTCGATATATACATCCCTTTTATTCATACAGTCACTAAATTCATAACTAAAACTAGATGCATTGAAAGAGAAGTGTGTCTACGTTTCGGCCAATACAAAAGTAACGATCGATTGAACGGCTTGAAAACAAGCTCCACTAATTTATAAGAGAGTTAAATGACACAAGGGAAGTCCCCGGCTGGATACCCAAGATTGCGCCAATTCCTGTCTAGCCCGTTACCTCTCGTTATGGTTGGGTCGGTGTTAGTATGACATATCTAGATAACACACGAGCTCTGGCATCCGGGCCCTGTCTCGGTCCTACCCAAAACTTTATGAACCGAAGCTTAACTAATCAATAAGGATGTCACCTTCTCAACAGAAGCTTCAATAAACGATCAATATTTCCACGTCTGAACTCAAGCTCGAATAAGCGATTCAGATTCCCAACACATCCGATACACTCAACACACGCTTAACACCAAAGATAACGATGTCTACAACCTAACTACTACAGTGACTACTCACTGCCTTTGACCTCGCCGTTGGTGCAGATGGCGGTCATGAAGATTCCACTTCTCAACAAAGGCATAAACAAAACGATACATTGTATTAAGACTCATCAGGCTTAAGTTCAACACACGCTTAATTCAAAGATAAAGATGTCTACAACCTGACTAATAAAGACCAATCACCCACCGTTGGGGTAGATTGTGGTCATGGAGAATCCACTGAAATAAACAATACATTGTACTAAGACTCATCACAGACGTAACTCAAGGATAACTACTACAGTGACTACTCACCGCCTTTGACCTCGCCGTTGGTGCAGATGGCGGTCATAGAGATTCCACTTCTCAACAAACGCTTAAACAAACAACGATACATCGTATTAAGACCCATCACAGACGTAACTCAAGGATAACTACTACAGTGACTACTCACCGCCTTTGACCTCGCCGTTGGTGCAGATGGCGGTCATGGAGATGGCCGTGATGGTGGTGACCAGCCCCGACAGCAGCACGATGATGGACGCCTGGATGATGCCGGCGTTGCCCACCACCCAGGACAGGCGGATGAACAACATCACTCCGAAGATGTTCAGCACGCATCGTATCTACAGTGACAAGGGAAAACGACAAGATTATAAATATATGTTCACATTACGTGTATACTGAAACCGTCCCAACCAGTTCGGGACCAAATTGGTAAAAAAAATGTTGACTGATGGCAAGTTTCGAACCAGGGATTTCCAAATTCAGAGACCAATGCTCTTCCACTAGTCCTGCGCATGAGCTTAAGGCATTTCCCCCCATTTTTTTAACATTTAAAGGGGTGATATCTGGACTTTTCGTAAAATTTGATGTTACCGAAAAAAAAAAGTCATACGTATATGAAAGCAAATTTTTTCAAAAGGATGGCGGTATAAAAGCCTATATATAAAAAGAAACATGTCTCAACATGATTATTTTCTTTTACATTTTTTTTTCCATTAAAGCCTTTATATTCAGACAGCAATAAAAGATAAAAAGAACAATCAACATCTTTAATGTCCTCACATACTTTCAAAATCGAAAATATTTTAATACGTAAAAACTTGAAAGAAAGAAAAAACGAAAACAAACAGAGCAATTTTAACAATAGCAAAATAAAAATGAATTCAAACGTGTCTATTTGGTGGATAAAATACCCACACTTTCTTGAATATTTGCAAGCGCATAGATATTTGTATTGGGCACAAATAGAGCAAACGAGCGAGAGAGAGAGAGAGAGAGAGAGAGAGAGAGAGAGATAGAGAGAAAGAGAGAGAGAGAGAGAGCGGGTGAGGGTGTGAGAGAGACGGATAGAGATAGATAAAGAGAGGGGTGTTTACATGATATCTGATCTTACACTAGACAAATCAAAAATAACCCATAAGGCGTAAAACTAAAAGACTTTCAAGCCAAGCTTTTTTTTTTTTTTTTTTCAATCACAAACAATCTATGCTCAACATGCAGGAAAAACGAGGATCTGACATAATCTGAGATTAGAAAAAAAAGGAGACTAGGGTACTAGAATGTAAGCAAACTCAATGACACATTAATGTAAAGATAACATTTCTCCTGCTGTTGACAACTCGTTCTGATATTTCCAACGATTTACACCCCGCAACAGCAGACATCAACATAATCTTGAATGGGGCGAAAAGAGTAAAGCAGGAAATCAGCATAAGTGTGAAAGGGCACAGACCGGATCTTTCAAAAGGAGTGATCGAAAACTGACGACGAAAGAAGTTAATGTTAACAGAGAGCATTCATCTACTGACCACAGGTTATAGAGTTAGTCTTATCTGATCTTACACTAGACAAATCAAATTGTGATCGTACACAGCGACCCAAGTTCTACTGTCTGAGGCTTTCTGGCGACCAATCATCAACAATAAAAAATAAAATAATTGGATTGAATGGAATACAACCAAACATATGATAATGAGAAAATAGATCAAAACAAAGTTTCTTACACCAAGAATTGTGCACGCGCATGCATAAAAAGCATAATAATTATGGGGAAAAAAGAAACAAAACAAAAACAAAACAAAGCGAAAACGTCATGATTCGAAAAGAAAATTGCCGTATAAAACCAATATAATCATTTGAGTGACTTTCAAAGTATCCATTATTTCGCCAACAAGTGTCATGTTTCTTACATAGACGTCAAAACAGGAAATGAGGGTTAGAGAGACAACATTCACAGAGGGGTAGACAGACAGAGACATACTACTGATAGAAACAGCGGGAGGGAGGGAGGGAGAAAGAGAGAGACAGGGGTAGACTGAGACAGAGAGATAGAGAGAAAAAAGGAGAGTTATTAAGAAAACCAACAAAATTTAAGCCCATTGCCCATTCGGTGTGTTTGAAGTGCAGTTTTTCGTCCAGCTAAAAAAAAAAAAAAAAAAAAACACGCTAGATCATTTTTTTTTTTCGTGCGGAATGTGCCCGCAAACAATGTCAATAATATTATATATTATATTCTCGATGAACATACTTGTTTTTGCATTGATCTGACTTTTTTTTTTTATAATTCAAAGGGTACATTTTATTTACAATAAACAAGGCTATCTAAATATAAAAAAGACGCAGAAGAGAGAAGTAATTAATTTTGTTTCCATAATCGCGTGAGCATGATTAATTGTACCATGGGTAAATTTATTGTCTGAAAAAGAAAAAAAAGGCGAAATTTCAAGA
Organism: Elysia chlorotica; assembly: GCA_003991915.1. NCBI lineage: Eukaryota > Metazoa > Mollusca > Gastropoda > Plakobranchidae > Elysia > Elysia chlorotica. The sequence continues at coordinate 16,985 of RQTK01000548.1, read as the reverse complement.
TCGGCATGCAAAATCGTTTGTTAATTTCGATTGCTTCGTCGCACAAATGGCTTCCATATGCCTGTGCTGTTTAAAACAAGCCTTATCTTCACGTCGGGGAGCAAAGTCTGTGGGTTTAATTGTAAGCCATGGCATTTACCTTTTTTTTGTAGGCATGAAACTTAAGTGAAGGCTTACATCATTGTTACTGTCACTGTTATTATTATTATTATTATTATTATTATTATTATTATTATTATTAAAAACATGAGGTTATTTATCAAGTTTCTCTGTCACCTTTGATTTGAAACATCTTAGATTTGAAAAATTTGAGTGATAACATTTTATCAAGACTAAGGTAATATATTAAAGGTATATCAAGCTGCTTTCTTCATTCAGACAAACTTTACGTCCTGGGTGGGCATTAGCATTTTAAAGCACCTTCTACTTTCACACATGAAAATTAAAGAAAATGTGTTTTATGGCGGTTTTATTCTCTTATATATTTTTTTAAATTCAAGAAGCTTTAATCTTATTGCTTTAGGATTATGCTGGCTTAATGATGTCATAGCCTATTTAAATTAAAAAAAAAATGCCCCTGTTACTATACACAATGGATAGTCAAATGTATTTATGTATTGTGAGATTTTCTGGAAGTTGTGAAAGTCATTAGTATATCCTAACTTAAGTCATTAGTATAGTTGTAAAAAATGATTGAAGTTGATATAGATGATGTATCCAGAACTATTTGCAGTCTATTGTATTAAATAGTGGCCATTTTGAAACAAGTTTTATTTATCGGTAGGTTTCACAATATCTAAGAATTCTATCCATCAGGAGGTAAAAATAATGAGCCCCATTTTCACGTCGTTATGAGCATTTGAACCATTCTTGGATCATATTCCTTTACTTTAGCCTTGACATCGTAATGGTGACTGCTCTCTGTATATGGAATAGTTAAGAGACTGTTTGGTTAAAGGGGAACAATTTGTATGCATTTTTAGAAGCTCTGTAGCGTTGGTTGGGGAGGGTTATTTAATACCTTGTGTAGATAACAATGATCGTGTGTTTGCAGTTTAGGGAAGTTACTACAATTATCATGAAAGTGGGAAGTAGAAATACGGGATCTTACAGCTTGAGAGCAGACTTTTTTGTTATCTTTAGGAGAGAAGGGGAGAACATTTTTTATTCGAGCTCTGTTGTTGAGGTTCGAGAGAAGGGGAGGGAGAGAGATGAGGTCTGTTTAATACATTCTGGAGAAAAGCAATGGTCGTAATTTGCTGGTTACAAGGCAGGCTAATACAATTATGGTGTTGTGCAACTTACAGTAATGGAGTTGGAGCTAAAACCAAGTTTTTTGTTCTTTGTGGTAAAGCATCTCTCTCCTAGTACAGCGTCTTGTAAATGAGTTGGTTTAACAACAGCAGCACTATATCGGCTATATTGTGGACGGGCCCCAAGACTGACGTCTGATAATTTTGTGTGGTGCCACACACGAGGCAAGGCGGGGATACCATGACTTCTGTCTCAGTCGGTCACATTAAACTGACAACACAACCAATAGGGAGCGAAATCGCCATGGCTCGAACCACAGATCTTTTACGTTGGAAGCTGATGTTCTACCACATAATGGCATCTCTTAGGTTGCCAAGTTGAATCTTTCATGTATCCCAAGACTTATAAAGTCCTACAATTGTCTACTTTTTGCCAGATAGTAGGGAACATTTTCAGGGCCTGTTTGGGTACACAAAACCCAGGTGGTCTAATTTGAACCCATGCGCTCTACCACTGAGACATCTTGCTCCCCAAGTGGGAGGTCTGCGGTTCAAATCCTGTGATTGGTTAAGTTTGTATTCGTTTTATTTGGTCCCCTATTGTTGGGGTCGGTGTTAGTGTATTATGTGACCAGCTGAGATAGGATTCCAGGTATCCCCGCACTGTCTATGTGTGGCAGCACGTAAAATTGTCAGACATTAGTCTTGGGACCCGTAGAGGTTAAGCAACCAAATCAACCAAAGCCCCTATGATTACCACAAGTGTGATGGCTGATTGAAATCTGAATTCAATTGGAATGAAGATAAGATCAATAACGATTGAGGTGATGATTGCGATGATGTGACATTGGTGTTAGATTGGTAGCTGAATTTAAATGATAATGATGATGATGATAATGATGATGATGATGATGATGATGATGATGATGATGATGATGATGATGATAATGATCATGATGATAAAGATCCTAATGAGATGATGGACATAATTTTGATGGATGCACGTTTATGTGATGGGATACTTGGAGATGAAAATGATCCAACCTGTGGGCGGTGTCAGTATGTGCCAATGGTGGCCATAGAGTAATAATGTGTCAATCCCTGTGTTAAGTGTTAAAGGTGTGGCTCTTTAGTCAGCCCATGTGCTAATTGTGCTCTCTGTATGTTTAGACAACAATTAGCACCTAGTAGACTTATAGTATCAATTGGGGATAATTATGGAATGAAAGTGGTAAGTGTCTAAACCTGACCTACATACTAATTGGTCATTGGTTCGAATCCCTGGAAATCTCAAAGCTGGCATGTATATTGCTCTCAATTGAACGGCAATTGTTGGAAACTTAACGGATGCCTCTTTTTAGTTTTTAATGTAATGTGAAAATGTAAACTTTAATCTCATCTTTGAAATGTTAGTTAAAATTAATAATAGATCTAGATAAGCGTCTCAATATCCTATAAATATAAAACATGAATAACTTCCTAACACCCTCTTAAAGTTGGAAAAAAATTGCTGCCCACTTTCCTTACAAATGCAGCGGTCAGAGTGGGACTCAAACCCCAGAACTCCTGAATGGCAGACCAACTTTTATATCCATGGCCACCTCTATGTTTCCCTTGCACATTAGAACCTTGAAAATATATTTAGCTTTTGTTCGAGGACAAGAGAAAAAAAAAAACACACAAAAGGACAGATAACTGGGTGCTGTCTTCCCTCCCTTTGTTATAAAAATGCTTACTTGTGCTGCGCCGCCTCACGCACCTCTTAGTTTACATACAGGGAACTTAAAGAGTTCAACAAGGATATTTTAACAGCCGTAATGATTTGAGCCTGTGGGTTGTATATTCACATCATAGCTTTGCTTTTATATCCCTCGGTTTTGGGTATCCCTATATGAGGTCCAGTAGTCATGGTATCCCCGCCCTGTCTCGTGTATGGCAGCACATAAAATTGTCATACATTTTTAGGGCCTGTTTAGTTACACAAAACCCAGGTGGTCTAATTTGAACCTTTGGGGCCCATCCACAATATAGCCTATATAGTGCTGGTGTTGGACGTTAAATCAACTCAACTCAACTCTGAGGTCCAGTAATGGGACAGGAACACCTTTTGAGACTTATGAAACTTTAAATTAGAAAAAAGGTTTTGATTTGTCCAACCAAAGGACCCTAGAGCTAAATTTGTCTGTCATAACTTATTTAGTCATTTGACCTTCTTTTCTTGTTATAGAAGTTGAGTTTGAAGGCAGCTTTTAATAATAATAATAATAATAATAACTGTAACGCTCAAACTGTCGTCAAAAATAAACTCAGTAACGAACAACGGTAGTCAAACAACTAAACAGGTTACGAGGGACAAAGCTAGGTCTAAAGTTTCTTGGTTGAACAAAGCAAGCTGTCTGGTCGGGAATTTAAAAAATGTCTTGATAAGTAACATCATACCAAATTTTGCTTTTGAATACTGAGCGTGCGTGTGTGTGTGTGTGTGTGTGTGTGTGTGCAGTGTGTTTGTATGGGTGTGGGTGGTGTGATGTACAATTAATATGGACGAAAGAAAGAATCTTGTAAAGCGCTTTTGACGACAGTTAGAGTGTTACAGTGAAATGCGCTCAAGATAAACCTTTTGGGGCAGGGTAAAAGCTTATGGTATCTCTTGTTTATTTTTTAAAAAAATTTACAAAGAGAAAGAGAAAGGGAATTGAAAAAAGTTTATGTTAAACCATAGTAATGTTAATAAAGAGATTCGTATATACAAATTTATGGTATCTCTTGTTCATTTTAAACAAGAGACTACTAAGAGAAAGAAAAAGGAATTGTAAAAAGTTTATGTAAAAACCATAGTAATCTTAATAATAGGATTCTTCTGTATAAGTTCATGGTATCTCTTGGTCATTTTAAACAGAGAGTACAAAGAGAAAGAAAAAAGGAATTGGAATAAAGTTTATGCAAAACCATAGTAATCTTAATAATGGGAATCCCCTGTATTTGAATTTCCTGACCAGACAAAAAGAAAGAAAAAGGGAATCGAAAAAAGTTTATGTAAAAACCATAGTATTCTTAATAAGCGAATTCTTCTGTATTTGAATTTCCTGACCAGACAAAGAGAAGGAAAAAGGGAATTGAAAAAAAGATTATGTTAAAACCATAGTAATCTAATTATCTTAACAACGGGAATCCCCTGTATTTTTCATTCCCTAAACAGACAAAGCCTGCACACCTGGAGGAAGTTCGCGGACCAGGAAATGGCACAGAAAGCCGAAATGGCGGACCAAATGCGGGACTTCATCCTCACCAAGCGGTGCTTCCTCAACTGGCGACACGTGAGTTACTGGCGTTCTTTGTGCAGAGGAAGGTTAAACCACTGCTAGGTCTTAACAACAAAGGTCCTATACACTGAATGGGCCCCAGAGTGGGGTACTTTATACTCATATCGACCGCGCTAGTAGGTAAAAACATGTGACTGCCAGATTGGGGACTGAAACCACTAACCTCTTACGACAAAAGCCAATGCTCTAACAACAGCTCTACCTTATCTCCTACAGGGATCGTGTCGTTGAAAATTTAGTGATAGTCAGCATTACTTACTACCTCTATGGACGCTTTGGGTGGAGTACTTTTTTTTTTTAATTTTGCTGAAACCTGGTTTAGAAACCAGGTTAGAGGTTTTTTGATGGTGGATATATTGATATTGGAAAATTATTAATCTGTTGTTTGTTTCAACGCAGACTGAAGATGGACTCGTAAATTGAAACATAATTCTATCAAAAGATGTTAGACATCTCTCTTTCTCTCTCCATCCCTCCCTAGAAATATCTAATCGTTACTTTACGCCTAACTGCCTCAGATTGTTTAAAGAACAGATTTTTATGTTTGATAAAATGGAAAGGTGATAAGATCGGGCGCACCAATTTGGACCAATTATCAATCTATTGTCTCTGAGTCACTGCTTGATGATGAAGGCAATGAAGATACAGAGCAGTCTTTGACAAACATTGATTCTGACCATCTGACACCAATACTAACACCATCATTGATGCATTATTATGTTAGTTAGTTCATTATATGTTAGTAAGTACATGATGGGATAAAACAAACCTTTGACTCTTTCATTCCTGTACCTCCACAGTACCCTAATAGTAATATGATAATGTGAAAAGATGTATCGATGCAATGCAACTATTTATGTCAAATTTCTAATGAAATGCTGCACACTGATACACACATACATAAGATGATGTTCAGACAAAACAAAATTTGCTGCCTTGCACTCTCTTGGTTTTGACTTTTACTTTCACAAGAAACTAATACACACAAACGTCAATATACTGTATAATGATAATGTGAAAAAGATAAAAAAGAGAAAAGCAATCTTATCAAAGTGTGTGTATCTTATTTGCGATCCATTTTCATTAGACGATGGTCAGACAAAGCAAACTTGGCTACCTTTCACTCTCTCACATGATGGTATAGAAAAATATGTAAGGCGGAAAAACTGTATATTTCTATTTCTATCTTATTCCTTACTTAACACAGTACAATGATAAACACAATAAAGTTGATGAACAGACAAAATCTGTTGCGGAAAGTTCTCTCACTCTTTCTGGGTTTATTATTGCTTGGGTTCCACAAGATAATGCTATATATGGTGTATGTGTGTGCTATCAGATGGAAAAAAAACTTAGCCAACTTTTAGTTTTACTCTACTGTTTTTGACCTTGACCTTGCCAGTACAAGTACCACCAACATTTCCTGGAGCGACGGGCGCAGAAACACCACGCTGGCGTTGTCAAGGTGAAGGCATTCCTGGCCTGGGCGGTTTGGACTCGGGAGGAGCGCGAGGAGACGCGGAGGGCAGAGGAGGAGGCAGCTGAGAGATACACCAGGTGGGTATTGGTGATAATGGATATTCTGAATGCATTGAGAAGCGGTTTTTTGTTTGTTTTGTTTTGCAGAGCTCATCATTTCCTTTTTTTCCCCCTACTTCTACGGCTGCTATACATCTTGTAATAACGCTTGCCGGAAATCATTCTAGGTCTACCAAACTTCTTTCGAAATTTTTGTTCGGAGTGCCGTAACAGTAGATATAAAAATAAATAAGGGAAGATGTTTGGGTATGTATCAAAAGACGGTGGGTTAGGATTTGTTGTTCGTTCGCTGTTGGGCTCTATACTTCTTCCTGTGGCGTATCCCATTTGTAAAGTTGACAATGAGCAATGAACGGGTTTGCATGTTGTTGTTTTTTTTAGCTAATTGTAGAACATTTAGTATCCCTCCACCCCAGGCAATCTGTTGCCATGGAATGCGTTAAAGATAAACACCTTTTGGGGACAGCCTGAAAGTTTACTCTATCACAAGTTCATTTTGATCAGTGATTGTAAAGTATAAGAAAATAGGTGTTGGTGCCAAGGATAAGGGTCTATATAAGTGCATTGTATGTCTTAACCAAGGTTTATCTTAAGAAGAATAACTCTGGTCAGTATTTATTTCTTTTTTTCTGTTGGGACGAACTGACACAAGTGTTAGAGCGTTGCGCTCCCTATCAGGGAATCCCTGGTTCAAAGCATGTGATCGGTCAAGATTTAGTTGTCCAATTTCGTCCTCCACTGATTGGATTGGTGTCGGTACAATGTGATCGGCTGAGGCAGGAGACATAGAATCCCCACACTGTATCTGCTTGGCAGCTAAAAAAAAATTGCCAGACATTAGTCTTGGGATTTGTCCACAATATAGTCTATAGAGTGCTGACGTTGGAAGCAAAGCAAGAACCTAAAACTCAAACTCAAACAGAGACGTGCGACTTTGACAGTCACAGTATATAGAGAATGTTATGTCACAAAGAGTTGTCTAACTTAGTTGTAACTCACAAGCTCTTTTTACGTTTTAGTTAGCTCTTCAAA
>RQTK01000547.1:322215-337298 GCA_003991915.1 Elysia chlorotica | reverse complement strand
AAAGATTGGACCAGGCGTTACCTATATAATATTCGTAAAACTGAGTTACTTAACTTTAAGCCAAACCTCAGACTCACAATTATGGAAACTAAAAAAAAGATACTATCAATCGGATTGTTTTGACTTATATTAGAATCAGAATAAAAATACCCAACCATTTGCCATTGGTGATATTGCACACAAGTAGGCTATATAGTCATGAAATAACGTATTTTTGAAGCAGATATAAAAATCAAGTAAATTAATAAATCAGGAATTTTTTTTTAAACAGTGTCCATAGCCACAGGAATAACAAAATTACAGACTTTAAAACTAGCAAAGATAAAGAAATTCCATATAAAAAAAAATTCCTTTTTTCGCCCATCAATAATGAATTTTATTTTTAGTTTCTTATTTTTACCTTTTTTTACGCATCAGGATATCTGGGAGATCAAGTGTGATCTCTACTGGCCCATCAGGAACTTGAGATTTTTCTTGCACATCTGGATGTTCTGATCAGGATAATATGAATGAATGTGAATTACCTTTTCACATCTTATTTTGAATGTGCAAAAAATACCAATAACAACAACAAAAATTTATTCTATACAAAGGGTATCAAGACAAAATGCGTTACACATTGTTCTGTTCTTGAAAAGCTGAGAGAAAAAACAAAAACTAAGTACATGTATTTCATCATGGAAACCTCCATAAAATCAAATATTTAATATATATATACAACAATTTGTTCTCCATGGCAAAAAAACAAAAACAAAATAGTATCGGTGGCTGTAATTAATATACTCACCATACACATCTTCCCAGTCTGACAAACCCTCTGATCCTGAGCTATCATCGGTATCTACCTTCGGCAACTGTCTTTTCTTTGATCTTTTGGATAAAGGCTCTTTAGGGGTTGAAGTTGATGGTTTTGTAAGTGATGGGGAAGGTGAAAGTGATGACGAAATAAAATTTGATCCAGATTTCTCGGACAAGTTCTCAACACTCCCTTCCATCATCATCAGCATGGCCATCGGGTCAGAGGCATCCACTGCTTTAGAATGAGAAGCAGTTTTGTCACTTGGTTGACTCTTTCCTTTTACAGACTTTTTACTACTTTTTAAGTCTTTAGCATTATTTTCACCACGTACTTTTGACTGCAAAGCTTTTGCGTTTTTATTAGACCTGACAGACTTTTTTTTATTTTCGTCTTCCTTTCTTTTTTCGTCTGTTTGAAGTTTTTGAACTTTAGGTTGTGTAGACTGTGAAAGATTTGACTCTGGTGACAACCTTTTCCTAGCTTGGGAAGCAGGTTTTTCAGTACTGCTTGGAGAAGTGACACATTTCTTATCTTTGCCAACTGGGGAGGGGGAATTCACTCTTTGTTTACCCAGAGCCCGAGAGTCTTTATTTTCTTTAGTCTTTGCCACAGGTAAAATATTGCCAGCATTATTTTTCTGTTGTCTCACAAGTTGTTTTCCAATTGCTCCATTAACATTGTCATGTTTAAGTGATGTACATCCCTTTGGTGAAATTTCTTGCTCCGCTTGCTTCTTAGAAGTCTTTCTTTTCATAACTGGGCTTGCAGTAGCTGAAGTTGAAAACTCCTGATCAGAAGGTGCTCCTCTCCTCTTACTCATATTTGAGGCAGAGTTCTTTGCAATCCTTTCTACTTTTGTTTTCATTTTCTCTTGTTGAGCTATTGTTTTAAGAAGACAAGAGAAGAAAGAAAATATTTTAAAACAATATATGGCCTTCTTAGATCTCTCAAGTCATTCTAGGTGGGATTAATTACATCAGTATTTTTATGATATAATATAACTCCTCTCACTAGATAATTACATTTGACACATTGCCAAACGACTTTAAAATCATATTTTTGAACAAAATGATAATAAAAAAATCTCAGTGATCTGTCAAGCCTTGGGCCTTACAAGCGTGTACAAATAACAAATTCAACTGCATAGAAATTAAGGTTAGAAAGATGCTGTTTACCTTGATATATATTTACAATGGAGATAAATTCAAGTTATTACATTTCAAAGAATTAAGAGGAATTTTATTTTATACTTCCAGTTCCATCGACATCTTTCCTCTCTTTACATTTTCTGACACACAGAAATGGAAGTTCCACTTAGGGTTGAAGTGAAACTACCCGTTCCAAAGCACCCATTCTTGAGGTATCTGGCTACATAAAATATTTTCCTAAAATTGATTTTGAGTCCAACAGGTTTCCTGTAATAATGCACGAAAGATGAAAGACAGGGAGCAGCAAAATGAAATACAAATTTAACCTTGGACCTCCTGCTTATCAGCCTAAGCACTACCAACTGAGCACTAGGCACCTCTACCAACTTCGCATTAACATAATTTAATAATTAGCTTTTTAAAAGTTTATTAGAGACAGCCACAAACTTAGCTTGAGCCGAACAGGGGAATGTACACGAAATTGATAATGAAAATCTCAGAATGATGACAATGACATGGATGGGGATCGAACCCACACCTACTCGACAACCATTCGAGATGCCAAGGAGAAGACTATTGTAGTACTGACCACTCTGCCATTGACATCCACAGATAAGATTTATGTGTACATTCTCCAGAAAAATCTTACATCAGTCGATTGGAAGCGTCTGTTCAAGTATCGCTTTGTATGTCTACAAAGCCAACATTCAGAATCAGAGACGTGATGATCAAAAACTTCTGTCAGGCAGTTACAATACATGTAGGTATACTATCCAACCACACATAATACAATATAACAATGATTGAAAGACTAAGATAGTGCCCACTCATTACAGATATGGTGTATAGAAGGACAGAAACAGAAAAAGTAATTTTAAAAGGTCAATTAAATTTTCATCAGTGTGAGCGTGCAAAACATACTTGTGTGTGAGAGGGTCAGCAGTTCACATTTCTATGCAAAAAATAAAACATGGCTTTGCACACTATTCACAAATACATGTACTTTAATGGTCTATATCCGTATTTGAAGACTGTACTCTAGAGGCTAAATATTTAAAAGCTGTATCTGCCTACGTTTCTTTACCAGAGTGTCTATACTCACTAAATAGGTCTGTAGTGTTTCTTCCTCTCTATCGTATATACAGCTCTGTGTCCAAATTTACCTAAACGCACTACATGTGCTGTTTTTGTTTCAAATTTGCTATCCATTTAGGGGTCTATAGACACGTGTTTTCGTTCAAATAAAATTATTTAAAATCTCTCGTCAAATCAATAACTGGGACGCGACACGGCAATAAGTCAAGTAAGTCAAGTCAAAATTATTTTTGAGAGGCTAAATGAGTTAAATTAGTCTCAAGAGAAAAACCAAAGTAAGAAATCTGATCTAAAATTAATGTCGATCTAGGGTCTAGATTAGATTTCTCGAGTGGATTTGCTTAGTAGTAACTCCATCTCTTTGGTAAAATGACGCTGGGCCCTAAGTAACAAAACAACCTCCTCGATACTGAGTAGAAATCTCCGATCGCTCTCTTGTCTTACCGTGAGATAAAAACACATCAAATCAATTTGCATCTCTACTTTAATCTTAGTGGTCCAGTAAGTTAGAGGGGGAGCCGACTAAGATGCATTGTTGCAAAATGTGAAGAAGAAATTCGGCAGCAATTTATGAGTTTCATAATCAACAAAATGTAATACAATAATAACTTTACTATAATGTTGTTGTTAAGACGAAAGTAATTATTTTACTTTATAACAGTATTAGCAGTTATAAAGGCGCGAAAAGTTGTATCTTTTTGCTCTTTATTCACAAAGAGCTCATATAACAGGTATCGTGCATATGGTAGATGAATCGATGAAGCGAGTCTTGGGACTCGTGTCTGTTGGAAACCTAAAGAAGTTAAACTAAGAAATTGTTTCTCTTTTAAAAAGATAGAGAGAGTGTGTGTGTGTGTGTGTGTGAGAGAGAGAGATAAAGAGAGAGTGAGAGACAGATAGGCTATATTGTGGACGGGCCCCAAGACGGGCGTCTGACAATTTTATGTGCTGCCACGCACGAGACAGGGCGGGGATACCATGACTTCTGTCTCAGCCGGTCACATTATATTGACACCGACCCAACCAGTAGGGAACGCAACAGCTCTGATTAATTCTGTTTCTGTTGGGGGTAGGCGTTTTAAAAAGTTTGGAATCCTATATGATTGCAAGGGAAACAATAGTTTTTATTGATCAATAAATTGTATGAGTTGCATAAGATCCTACTGTTTTACATTTTTAAATATCACTTTTACTTTATAACAGTATTAGCAGTTATAAAGGCGCGAAAAGTTGTATCTTTTTGCTCTTTATTCACAAAGAGCTCATATAACAGGTATCGTGCATATGGTAGATGAATCAATGAAGCGAGTTTTGGGACTCGTGTCTGTTGGAAACCTAAAGACGTTAAACTAAGAAATTGTTTCTCTTTTAAAAAGATAGAGAGAGTGTGTGTGTGTGTGTGTGTGAGAGAGAGATAAAGAGAGAGTGAGAGACAGACATACAGATAGACAGATAAACAGACAGACAGGTAGAGTGGAGTGAGAGAGAGAGAGAGAGAGAGAGAGAGAGAGAGAGAGAGAGAGAGAGAGAGAGAGAGAGAGAGGAGAGAGGGAGAGAGAGAGAGGAGAGAGAGAGAGAGAGGGGAGGAGGGGGGGGGGGTGGTAGGAAAGAGACACACATAACATGCAGAGAGATAAAGAGAGAGACAGAGGAAGGCTGACATACAGATAGACAGACGGACAGATATATAGAGATAGAGAGAGAAGGATTGTGAAATTGTTTTTGTCTTTTTATTTATGCTATCTCACAAACCTGAGCACAAAAAATACAAGTTTGATGTTTGACAAATTGCAAAGCCTGGGTTCGGTATAATCAAAAATTGATTGAAATAGTATAAAGATTTCCTTCATATATATAATTTTTATTGGTAATTTATTTTTTTTCGGTTGTAAAATTTATAATTTTGAAAGCAGGCATTAGGCCTACAATTTTAGCATAAAAAGTAAACTCCATATTAATGGGTGACTGCACATTTATTTCTAAAATTGGTCTGTTCAAAACTTAAGAATAAAAAAGTTGAAATTAAACAACAAATGCACTGTAACTGGTTCTCCAAATATTTTGATTTCTTAAGTTTGCAGTTTCTGCTTCGCCTTTAGTGATGGCCCAAGAATAATTATCGTATGGCGATAAATGTGCAGTGCTACAAAATATTTAAAAAAAAATAGCAACAAGGAATAATTCTAAAATCTCCCCAGGTAACATGGATCAAGTTCTTTGCTCTACATCCCCGACTAACCTTCATAACGGAAACGCCCTCCACCTTGGATGAGACAGCCACTTTGGACCAGTGAGCCAGTAACTGATATTTTTGCATAAGTTGGTGACAATTCAGATTAAAAGTTAGCAGATACACCGTGCCCAACACTGCTCGACTGTTCAGCTCTACTATGCATGACGGAGGCTCAATACTAAACACCATTGGATTCTAGTGCGAGTCGCAGTTCAACCTAGAGACATCAGAAGTTACAGTCTGCTACGCTGTTCGGCCTGTTCTTCTTGTGATGAGCCAGAAAGTATTTACGAACTCTGTGCCCCTTGGAAAGACGTAGCACAAAGAGTGAAATACATACAATGCTAAGATAAATTCATAGGAAGCATGACTTTACTTGGGTAGAGTTGGTTTAACGACGAACGCCAGTGCTGTGTAGGCTATATTGTGGACGAGCCCCAAGAATACTGTCTGACTATTCTATGTACTAATTTTACTCGGTGAAATCGTCAAAAACTTTGTTAGACCTAGGGAAATTTACTAATATAACAATTCAAGTCAATGACACTTACTAAGAAATTCGTTGCAAAATTTTTAACTGCAGTAGGCCTACTGAATGTTGGTTTAGACTTTTACTGTATTCGAGGTATTTGATGATTTGAGAGATTTGACGACTATACTCAATATCAATTAAATCAATATTAAAAAATGTTTGCTGGAAACGATTCGGAGAATAGCCCAAACCTAGAATATTTTGGTACAATAAAATTTATTGATATCCTGAATCATGTATAAGAATTTATATAGTACACAAATACCGGACCTCTAGGTATTTGATTTTGATGGTTTTAGGGTTACAAGATTAGATTAGCTCTGCTAACTTTCGTTGAGAGTTCAAACCTGACTGATAATGAATACGGACCTTTGTCATTTTAGCTCCACCTATAATGATGTTGAGCAAGTGGTAGAGTGTTGGTCTTCCAAGCAGAAGGCGCCTATTTCAAAACCCACTACGATCAAAGTTTCACTCTCTTTTTCGTTCTCTCTCTATGTCTCTCTGTCTCTCTGTCTCTCTGTCTCTCTCTCTCTCTCTGGGGGGCGCGGTGGTCTAGGGGTAGAACATCGGCTTCCGCGCAAAAGGTCCCGAGTTCGAATCCTGGCTGTTGCGTTCCCTACTGGTTGGGTCGGTGTCAGTATAATGTGACCGGCTGAGACAGGAGTCATGGTATCCTCGTCCTGTCTCGTGTGTGGCCGCACATAAAATTGTCTACGTCGGTCTTGGGGCCCGTCCACAATATAGCCTATATATATAGTGCTGATGTTGGACGCTAAAACCAACTCTCTCTCTCTCTCTCTCTCTCTCTCTCTCTCTCTCTCTCTCTCTCTCTCTCTCTCTCTCAATAGATTTTTACATGAATCCAAGTTAATTTTTTTTTACAAAATCTGTGTATTGTTGAAACAAATATAAACTTGTTTTTCGAATTTGATATTTTAAGGCTTAAAGGCGATTTCGGGATAAATTAAATTTATCAATATATGTACCTAATTTCTGAGCATGATGTATTTAAAAATATGGAAGACATGCCACCTGATTTTTCCGTTCACATTGAGCTCTCTTTATCTCTCTCTCTCTCTCTCTCTCTCTCTCTCTCTCTCTCTCTCTCTCTGGAATTTATATTGCTATCAAGAAAGATTTCTTTTTGTAATCATGAGACGAGATAAAGATAAGACTACCGTGTAGTTCATCTAATGGAATCATGTAACTGGTGATTGTCGCATTTTATACATTGAAGATAAATACATATTTGCTGGATGTTTGTTGTCAGGTGAACCAATGGTACGCTGAATGGAAACTATATTCATTTCTCCACCATGGTATCAGTTGTTGCATTTGAGGAAACGAGTTGACACAGCTTATAATTATACAATTTCTATTTCTAACCAAAGGATATTGTTTTATACAAATATTTAAAAAGTGTCGGATGTTTTTTGGTATATTCTGGTTCCAAAAAAAAATTTAAAGTTTAAGTTCAATAGATGGTAACATCCATCCATTTACATAATTATGAACTGAATAAAGCTTTAATTCAAAATTTAATTCAAAGAAGAATGGGAACAAGCATGAAATCACTTGGCTTTGTGATGATAGTTACGGTAACTGAAATGTCAAGACGACAATATTCAACAAAGGTCATAAACTAATAATATTCGGTTTCATTACCTTGACAACCACAACTTAATAGTGATTATTTTTGTTCCTAAAGAACTAGTCCACATGAGGGGATAAAACATTGAATTTTCGCTATGGTTGTACGCTGGAGGCCGAACCCTTATCACCAGTCGGTGATAAGGGTTCATTCTTCCTTTCTTCGGGAAGTGTATTGTTGCTACCGTATAATTATTACAATAAATCTGTGCGTGAAACGACTTCTTGAATAAGGAACACCATTGCATCACATATATTGCGCAGTTAAATAAATTGTTTCATTTGTTTTGCCTTCATTTGTACAGTGAAAGATTTGGACTTTTTTTAGTTCTGGCGAATCATCTCTGTATTCCCGAATGTGACCGAATGAGACAATAGTCATGGTTTCCTCGCGCTGCCTCGTTTGCGGCACCACGTAGAATAGTCAGACGTCAGTCTTTAAGCTCGTCAACAAAATGATCAATAAAGTGCTGATGTTAGATGTTAAACGTACTCAACTTAAATCTATATTCCCGTCATGTCTTGTTTGTGGTAGCACATAGAATTGTTAGACGTCAGTCTTTAAGCTCGTCCACAATACATCCTATAAATGACAAATGGAGACAATGCCTTGTTATAGCTGTGAAATATTTACTCATAACATTATAGCGGCGAGATATTCGTAGGCGCATATACCTATACTTTTTAATCCTTCAACTGAATTGAATTGGCTGGGCTCAGTATATCTGAGTCCTTACTGTATTGAGTTTCAGCACTATTTATGCATTCACATTCCTTATAATAAACTCGAAGTTTTCGGTTTTCTTTTGTATACAGATTGTGTTCATACTATTTGAATAATATTACTGTTAATGATAATTAGCATTTTTTTTTAAAATTCAAATTCTTTTATCCGGCACTTTAACGTGTTTTTCAAATAATATGTTTTTGCTGTATTCATATATTCTTTGCATTTAATTCTATGAAAACTGACCGGATTGCTCTATAAATTCATATATGTGATTATGAAAAATAGACTACAATTTGCCTCTTCTAAATTCTGCTTCATTAATTTGCAAGCCCATAATATACAGGAAGTTGTTTGAAGGCCCCTACTACCAAAAACCGTATAGCCTAGCATCTGTCGAAGTATCATATGAGAAATGATAGTTATTTTAATTTGAACACAATTTTCAACAGTAGATTTTAATACAAGGGATAATGGTCTGGTAAAGTAAAAAACAAAAAAAAACAAAAAAAAAAAACAAAAAAAAAAACACCTATATCTCTGAGAAGTACCGTTGCCATCTTGTATTCTGGAGTCAAGGGTCCTGATGACATAAAAGTTTCTTTTTCCTTGTATAGTTCCTGATAAAAACTACATTATTCTTATTTTTATTTGATATCTTTCAATATTTTCTTTTCGGAGATAATTATCCTGATGTTGGTGACATTTTTTTTACACAATTTTCTCAATTTGGCTCAGGGAAAGAGGCCTACATGAATGTGTTTGCTAAAGTCTTGATATGAAAGGATGGAAATAAGAGCTTTCTGATACATGTAGTTAAAGTTCAAATCATAGAGATTGTTCAACCATATTTTTTTTTACTTTTGAAATGTACTTTCCCCTTTTCCATTGTGTGTGTGTGATATCAGATGAAATTGATACATATGTAGTATGATGCAGTTACACACATCTATATTCTCTACAAACTAGAGTCGAACCTTCAGGCATGTCCATGTAGTAATTTTACCAGATCAAGCTTTCGAAAATGAATGTTTAGTTTAAAGGATCAAAAAAAGTTTTTTTTAAATAACATATTTTAAACAGGTTATGTCCCTTTGAGACATCAACGAATTATTTTTTCAGGTTGATTTTTTTCAACTGAGCTATTTCAAAACATTTTAAAATCAAATTTAAATTCCTCAATTTTCCTTTGTTGTTAATCAATGAACTTGAGTTAATTTTTATTTTTAACACAAAAAGATATTAAATATACATAATTATATTCTTTAATCAATGCACAAATAAATAAAGATATAAAAAAATCTTATTAATTGTACTTTGTTGGTGTTTTTTTTTCCAATTTTTAAAAAACTTTTTCTTGTTTTATTTTATTTCTGACGATTTGTTTCACGAAAATTCAAATTGGAAGTCTTGTTTTGTCCGTGTTAGTGAATTGACAAGCAGAACGTGTAGGTGGAGGCATGCGATACTTCTAGGCTTATTTATAGTAACATAGAAGAAAATTAGTAAATACTATTTTAGTTTCGCGATTCTTTTATTATCCACTCTCGCATGCTCTCGGTGATTAGTTGATTAATCAGAGTGTGAACAACGTTTCAATAAAATCCACCGGGTACTGCTTTCTAGTTGCAACTCCTCCCCCTTTTAATTTCACGCTGCATACCAAAATATTTACCCAATCACCTGGGCGAGAGTCAGTTTCTATTTTTAGAATAAAGTGTAGCGGGTTGAGATAACGGGTCAACGGATCGAAATATTGTTTAGTCTTTTAGTTTGGAAATCTAGGCCTACTATTCCCATACGCATTGAAATAATTTTGATATCATTATCTTTTGTTAGGATTATAATTGTCACAGTGGTATCTAATGCAATACCATGAAAATCGAATGCTTGGGATAATTTTTGTTTTAGAGCCTCAAGGTCTGAAGAAAAAAAAATAGAACTGTCTAGATCTACTCTAGCTTGGATTTGGCCCATTTTCCATTGTACAGAGCCGGCGTTTGGTCAAAATAAACCGTACAAGTTTAGCTGCATCTCATTGAACACCATAAGAAACTTAATTACGAAGTGTGAAAATAGGATCGATATAATCATTACATATCTTACAAGTTCGACATCAGAGACGAACAGTTTAATTTCAAATGGCTGCATCGGTGAGTGTTTTTTTTAAAGTAGGGAGTAAACCTTAAACAATTAATAGTAAGGCCTACTGTAAGGTTTGCACTCTCTAATAGACTGTATGTATTATCAATTTTAATTGGAACCACTATTAAAACCTCTTTAGTATAGCCATGAACAATGCGGACCTTTTATAAAAATACATGCAAGTTCTCTCTTTATGTTTATGTGTAAACTGCAATACAACAGTTAGTGTAGAACTCTATTGAAGTGCCATTTATTGTGATTTCTCCGTACACTGGAGTGAATATTGATCTTCTCGATTTACGAGGAATTCCCTAACACAAGCAACGCCTAGCAGGGCAAGTTGACCAGTGTGTGTTGATAACATAGACGAGAGATAGAGAAGCACTGTATGTATTCAGTGCATAGCATAGCCTAGCCGCGCGTGACGGTTTACATGGCTTTGCGGCACACACGACGATTACAGATGACATAATTGCGCCCTTAGATATTGGGTTTACTGAGTGTTCATATATTTAGAAGAGAACTATAATGAGACACCTGTGCATCACTCTGTTACACATCGTCTCCGTTTTTACTATGGGTCATTTTATCGCAAGGACTCTAATGATGGACCGTATCGGATTAGAGCAAACATTTTAAGTAGCTTAGGTTAGTAAGATGACCATTGTTATAGCTGTCAGCAATGAAAATCAATGTATGTGCGCTTGGGCTTTTTTATTTTATTATTAGTTTACTTAAAAGATTTGATAACTTATATACACATATTATGTAGTTCAGGCCGCCTCTGACAGGCTAACCTCTTGGATATGCAGGATAAATGTGGATGTGTAGCCACACTATGCTGCTACAACTTCATGCACTTTTTCAACCTTTAGTTGTGTTAGTTTTATTGTGTCCCTCAGTGCTCCTCCTCCTCCTCCTCCTCCTCCTACTACTACTACTCCCCCTCCTCCTCCCCCTCCTCCTCCTGATGATGCTGCTGCACCACTGTTGTAATTTCCCCGATAAAATTATAACCTTTATCAATCAATAGTTCCAAGAGAAGAACATTAACCGAAATGTTCCCACGAAGTAAGAAAAATTTTTGATTAACAAGGGTAACCGAGCTCTGTTTCAATTTAATCTTTAGCATAGTTAGAACAGAATGAGATTTTTTCTTATCAGGCGAAATATTTTTTTCCAACAAACTTTGCAGGAAAAGGAAAGGGGGTGGGATGGGGTGGGGTGGGGTTGGGGTATGTCTCACTTTGACTTTAGAATTGCCCAAATTAGTGTTTACTTCGATGAGGATGCTATACTTGAATGCTCAACTTTTTCCCCAGAAAAATCATTGGTCTAACATTCGACGGATTTTAAATAATGCGTGATATCTATCAAACAAGGCTTTAAAAATCAGAAGACCAACTCACTAAATTTAACGAAGTAAAAATATTTGTGCATGTTAAGGGCAACATGATATTTTTTCCATAAAATACTTAGCATGACTATAATAAAAGAATAATGACATGGGGTGGGGTGGGGTTGGGGTATGTCTCACTTTGACTTTAAAACTGCCCCAATAAGTGTTTACTTCGATGACGATGCTGTACCTAGATGCACAACTTTTTGCCAAAAAAGCATTGCTCTTAACCTTCGACGAATTGTAAACAATGCGCAATATCTATCAAGCAAGCCTTCAAAATCAAAACACCAACTCACAAAATTTAAGTCACGGTATCTCCTCCAGTCTAGTGCCCATACAATTGTCAGACGTTAGTCTTGGAGTCCGTCCACAATATAGCCTATATGGTGCTGACGATGGACGCTAAACCAGCTCAACTCAACTCATGTTATATCATTTGAACCAACGTCTTGAACTATCTTCATGTAAACGGGCATGAAACTGACATAGGGGATTATCATAGTTGACCTACATAATACATATAAATTATAACAACTATTCTCTTTTTGAAATACCGTAGATTTAAATGATTGTACTTAAGAGTGTTTTATCCACCTGACTGCCACATTGACCTTGCCAATTACCATTATGGTCAACCCTTTACAATAGAGCACACTTTTGACATTGAAAGTAAGCCAAGACTGCCGGTAGAACCGTTCCATAGAACAAACCCTTAAGGCCTTGAAGTAAGTAGCGAAACTAATCCTTTCTCGCTTCGGTGGTCAATTTTCTTTGACATAGATTACGCGATTTCTCAGCAGGTAAAACACACGTAAGTTCCACAAGGCTGAAACAAAAGACCCAAGGAATATTCACAACTTAGCCTTACAAGTGTAGAACGTCCGGTTCTCATTCCCTAGCTTTTGTTTTAAAGTGAAGAATACAGGTGTTATCAGTGTAGCGGAAAATATACACAACTGCGAGTTATTTCTATAAATCAGGTAAAAAGTCTGAGCCCTGATGGTGGCATTAAATGTTTTCAATTTTTTTTTCACATTTAATTTACACTGATTACTTTTTTAAAGAACACTCTACGTTTGATCAAAGTTACTTTTTTATATCACCAATGTATCTTTTTTTTATCGGTTTGCAGAAAAAGTGCTTTGTGATGACACATTTGTTTTAGTTGCGTATATATTTACACATCTCTGACTTCTTGTGGTTATGTCATACAGTTAAAACGACTACCCGTTATTCTCAAACTACAAAGTTTACTTTTTTTTCGAGTTCATAAGAACGGACATGTCAATAAAATTAATGAACCTTTAAAGCTCTATTGTCTCACAAACTAGAGCTCTCGTCAAGCCTTAGGATATGACGGGCAGATTTCATGATCATGATTTCATGATGGGGGCCTACGAAATAGGACCCTAGCGCTCTACCACTTATGCCAGCTGTCTCTCTCCATCCTTCATTAAAACATCTGTCTGTCTGTCTGCCTGCCTGTCTGTCTGTCTGTCTGTATATGCATGTCTGTTTGTCTATCTGTCTGTTTGTCCATCTGTCTGTCTGTGTGTCTGTCTGTCTGCCTCTCTCTCTCTCTCTCTCTCTCTCTCTCTCTCTCTCCCTTCTCTCTATCTATATCCATGTTTGGCGACAATCAGTCCCTCCAATGAACTCTTACACTTACCCCATGACCCCGTACGTCAGTTAAGGGATCGGACTGGTGACTAACCGAAGAGCAACCCACCGCACTACCATTTTAAGGCAGCTCGCCTTCCGCTCTCTCTCTCTCTCTCTCTCTCTCTCTCTCTCTCTCTCACTCTCTCCCTCTATCTATCTATCTATCTATCTATCTATCTATCTCTCTATCTATCTATCTATCTATCTATCTATCTATCTATCTATCTATCTATCTATCTATCTATCTATCTATATCCGTGTGTGACAAGGTCCCTCCAATGTACTCACACAATTATCATCGTAACCCAGAAGTCCAGCTACCTTGCCACCCATCAGCTTTCGGGATCGATCCTGGGACCTCCCAGATAGAAGCCTAACGCTCTACAACTTCACTGGCTCTATCCATACTGTTTAAAACATTTTTCTCTTTCTCTCCCTATCTATGCCCATATATGGCTACGACCAGGCCCCTCCAATGTACTCCCACACCTACCAGCGCGATCCAGACGGCCCACCGCCTTATCATCCATCAGCTATTAAGCAGTGGGCAGCCAGAGTGGAGAATTTCTCCTCTCAGTACAACAACAGCACGTGAGTTTTCTACGACAGGAGAAGAGAGAGAAAGGGAGAGAAAGATAGAGACAGAGAGAGAGAGAGAGAGAGAGAGAGAGGAGAGGGGGAAGAGAGAGATGAAAAGAGAACGTGCGGTGATAGATAAATGGATAGAGAGACAGAGAAACAGAGAGATGGAATGAGAAAGTGAGGAGATAGATGGAGAGAGAGAGAGAGAGAGAGAGAGAGAGAGAGAGAGAGAGGGAGAGAGTTTGTTGCTTAACGTCCAACGCCATCACTATATAGATTATTACTGTGGAAGGGCTCAAGTTAAGACTTAAGTTTTACAATATTCCATGCTGGCACACAGTAACACATTTGTTTTCCTATAACCCTCTCTCTTCTGTACCCGCACTAAATTTTTAAACATCATCATTCTTTTCTTACTTGTTTAAAATAAAATAAAACGACCCCTTTGTTTCCAGATGGAGCGCCACACAAGCTTTAGGACAACCAAAAGTTTACCCACAACATGGGGACTTTCATGGCGCATGGGCACAGGGCGCAATCGACGAAAACCAATATATTGAGGTTCGTACCTATTTGATATGGGAAGAGGGTGGCCGAACTGACTAGTAGAGCGTTGGTCTTCCAATCGGGAGGTACCCGATTCGAAACCCATATTCAGTATACAATGTATTGTCCAATTACGTCCTATACTGTTTGGGTCGGTTTCAGTAGGCTTGTGATCGGTTGAGAAATGGTTCATGGTATACCCGCGCCGACTCTACGTGGCAGTAACCAAAATTATCAGATACTGCTCTTGGGACTCGTCCACGTAACATAGCCTGGCTGCTAAATTCTAATGTCAAAATCAACCATTCACTCACTCATTTACTCACGTTCTTTTCATCTTAGCTCAGATTAATTATTATGCAAAATCATCATCATCATCATCATCATCATCATCATCATCATCATCATCATCATCATCATCACCATCATCATCATCATCATCATCATCATCATCATCATCATCATCATCATCATTATTATTGTTATTATTATTATTATTATTATTATTATTATTATTATTATTATTATTATTATTATTATTATTATTATTATTATTATT
>RQTK01000547.1:288053-321720 GCA_003991915.1 Elysia chlorotica | reverse complement strand
ATTATTGTTGTTTTTATTATCTTCATCATCATTATTATTATACCTCAGCTTGAGTTTGATGTGCCAGTCTGCCCGACGGCCATAAACATCTACGAGACATACAATCCCGGTGCTGTGACGGCAATAAAGTTTATGGATTCCAAAGGGAAGTGGGATACATTGTGGAGCACAACAAAAACCTTAGTCCTCACGCAGAGTAGGATTTTCTCACCGCCTCTAAAGGTATGGGCTATAGAGAGTCTACCTGTTACCAGGACTAAAAAGTGGTTTGGGAAATAGGTTTCGTAAAAAGTTATTCCACTTTCTTCGCAGACATCAAATAATTATGTTCAGCAAGCAGAAACGTTATAATGACTTTTAGTAATAGATCTACATTTTTTTTTCGCTGCCGCGCTTTGTGTTCTCTTTTAAAGACCAGAGCACGGCGAATATATAAACAATGTTCACTTCTGTCGCTTGATGAGCTACTATGAACCTAAATTAGAGTTAATGTTAGTGAATTCACATATTTAAATATATTAATTGATTAAAATGATTTAATAGCTTGGGATTTCATCACTTTTGTTTCTTGTTTTATATTAATGTTGAAATATATTTGGAAGCAAGCAAAGTAAATTTGTAAATATAGAAAGTTAGTAAAGCTCAATATTTTCGGTTATAAGATTTCGACAAAAACATTTTGACACTTCTAAGAATATATTTAATTATTGTGTATTTAAATTGTTCATTATAGAGAAAAATGGATTAACATAAGTCTTGTGTGTAATGTGTGAGGCTGTTAATTTTCAAGCAACTAAAGATGCTAAGCTTGTCTCAATTTCTGTAAATGTGTCATCAGGACACCACCAGCACAACTACACAAGTTCGGATAGAAATGAATTGTAAACCTGCAAGAACTTGGTGTGAAATTGATGCCGTCGAATTGGTTGGAATACGTGAGGGAGCAGGTAAACTTGAAAGAAAAACCTATGTCTGTTTTGTTTTCTAAAAAAAAAACCCAACAACAACAAGAACATCATAATCAACAACAACAACAACAACAACAACAACAACAACAACAACAACAAGTAACTAACAATTAAACTAATGAACCGAAAGTCATAGTTATGACTTGATCTTGATATCTAAATTGCTTCGAAGTTTTAGTATTTCAATGCGGGGGGGGGGGGGGGGGGGGGGGGGGGGGGGCGGCGGGGGGCTTCGATGTTTTTAGTTTTTCAAATGCGGGGGGGGGGGGGGGTTGCGGTGGCCCAAGGATACAGTGCGCTGCTTCTAACTAGAAGGTAGCAAGTTAGATTCGTGCTCTGGCCGCCACGTCTTTTTTCTTTTTGCCTAGGTCAGTGTCAGCAAAATCATGAATCGGAAAGTCCCAGATACACCGCTCTGGAGTCCTCTCGCTATATCTCTCTTGAGACCCAGTACACGTTTAACTAAGAAAGAACTTCAATTTCTCCGACTTGAGATTACTTGTTAGTGTCTCAGTACGAGTTCCCATACGATTAGAGACTGCGCAATGATAGCTTAGAAACCAATGATTATAAGCACACCCCATACCCTAAATTATGTGCATCACGTATTTAGTTACGTTGCTATAGTTTTAAAAAGCCCTTACTGTTTTTACTTCTATACGCATAATTTATAATTTATTATACATGTAATTTAACACCTTATTTTACAAAATGTCAAAAGCACCAGCATTCTCACCAGTTCTAAGTCGTAAAAATGAAACAACACAAGCTGATCTTTTAAAGTTCATTTACAATATCAATACTTGTATTTTTTGTGTAAATGTTTTTTGTTTATCTGATTTCCACTTTTCTTTGAACATAATACTACATGTTGATAGAATCCTTCGTTTTATTTTCATCTTCTATTCATGTTATCTCGTTTAACTGAATAATTATGTTTACTAATAATGTGCTTTAACGATTAAAGTTGCATATATTAATATCATTCTAAAATTTGATCTGAAGTCACATGCATCAACTCACGTTCCTTGCTCTCAGTATGACGCCGTGTTAAAACCAGCAACACGATTTGCTGTCTACATAACATGCAAAAAAAAGTACAACACAAATTCCCATACAAATCGCGCAACTTATTGTATTGTTTTGAAAGCTCTAACTTGTTTTGCTTTTACCGACCAGTGCGACCCGTGGACGACACAGATTTTGTCGCAAATCTGCAGGGCTTGATCAATAACAAGGAGTTTAGTGATGTCAAGTTCGAAATCGATGGTCAAAAGTTGTATGCACACAAGGCCATCCTGGCGGCGAGATCAAAATACTTCTCTGACATGTTTCGCGGCAAGAACCAAGATTCGGTAAGGATGAAAATTTTTTAGAAAAGTAGTACGGTTTCTTGTTCTAACAAAATAGGTAAGGTTCAAAGTATAGTCCTTTCACACGAATAGGTATAATAGGCGCTGTACAGTGTACATCATAGAGATACCCCTATGAATAACCATTGATATTGCAAATATAAGTATAGTATAGTGTATATTTATCTTAGAAAAAAAGATATCGGTATAGTACAGTGAATAATTATTGATCTTTAAAAAGTGGGTGTGGTACAGTGTATATTAGCCTTATAGAAATCAGTATAATGCAGTGTATACAGACCTTTCAAAGTGGATATAGTTAAGTCTATATTGATCTTTCAAAAATAAGTGTAGATCAGTGTATACTGGTCTTATACAAGTAGGTAAGAGTGTATGTTGATCTTACAAACATAGATATATTGATGTATATATTGATCTTACAAAAATTGGTTTCATATACATGTAATAAAAATTTTGAGCTTCAGGACAACATTTTTATAACTTACGTGTATTTTAACTAGCTTAAACAAGGTGGTTAATTCTTGAATCACCTTTTTGTTTGAAATAAAATTATGTGTAAATCCTCGTTTACATTTGTTAAGAACTTTTTTGCTAGGATGGTCCGTACCTATAGCCATAAGTAAAGCAATTAACATAGATCCCATCATGATTAAATGAAGTAAATGTAACGATGAAATGGAACTAAAAAAAAAAGACAAAAATAGCTTATAGAGGTTTTGCTCTAAGATGTGTTCTAGGCAGCAATCGCTCTTCTAAAACACATTACATGAAACACAATCGTGCATAAAATAAAGGCGATGATACAAGAAAAAAAAACCCACCTTAAGCCAACACTCGTATCAAGGAGATATAGCTGAGCAGATAAAAAAATAGTTGTATTCATGGTTTTCTCTCGAGATATCTTTTTAGGAAACGTCCTGCTCTGATGGCATATATGCGCAAAGCAAACTATCAAGTAAATTAGCATCAGAGAAATGTTATTCATTTCCATTATTTGTTCTTGAAAATAGCCTACTCAAACAAAACAAGCACAATACATGTAGTTAAAGTAATTATGCTTGCCCCGGAATACGTTTTTTCCAAGTTTTATTTGACGAATTTATTTTAAATGCAAAAGTTTAAAACATTATTTTTCTAAGATCATATAAATTGTCTGTCTCTCTGTAATTGTGATTAAAAACATTCATGATAAAGATATGCTCTATCTTGAAATACCGAATCACGAAACCTTTAATCAGTTTCTAGTTCTCCTTTTTACATGACCGCACAGGTTCAGAAACAAAGAATAGCCTCCGGATTTCGCCTCTGATTATTAGAGTTGAGGGCTAGAAATATCAGACTCTATTATCATGCTTCGGCTCAATTACAAAGTTAATTTCATCTCATTTGTTTGTCTGCCACTGTTTGCCTTTATTTTCCTGCCTTGGAACCCAACAATCTTAAGTTTTTCTGATACAATGGGCTAAAACCTGACAAGTAAATTAATTAGACAATTTCGTTATAGAAAAAAGTTCCGGCAAAATAAAACAAAATATATTTATTTCTCAAATATTTTTTACAATCTTTATATCTATTTCAAAATTGTAAAAAGTAGTAACTCGTTAATTAAACCGCAACAATGCCTGCATAAAACTGCCACAAAGGATGGCTTTGACGATAGTACTAACACCAAGGTAACAAGAAATACATTATCATCATTATCATCATCATCATCATCATCATCATCATCATCATCATCATCATCATCATCATCATCATCATCATCATCATCATCATCATCATCATCATCATTATCATCATCATCATCATCATCATCATCATCATCATCATCATCATATCAAGAACAACAACAACAACAACAACAACAATAACAACAACAACAACAACAACAACAACAACAACAATAACATATGCAACTAATCGACCAACCACCAACAACAACAACAACAGTGTAAGTAGTTATGAACGATAAAAAAGTCAAAATTAATAGGTGCATCGATAACAATTAAATATTCAGTTTAAAAAAAACTTGAATGGCTTAAAAAGGCCCTTTTAGAAATGTACAGACCTTTCATTTCAGTGAAACCTATATATATATTATAATGAATAGAACGTTTCTCTGCCATCTTCACAGGTAGTCTTGAAGATACCATCTGTATCGAGCACAGATATGTTGGCCATCTTTCATTTCATCTACACAAACAGAATACCTCGGGACAGTAAAATTAAATCTTTGATCACATTGACTGGAGGTAACGTTACATATCTCTTAAGAAGTAAAATTTGGGCGAGCATTTTCCATTTGGTATCTGTCATAACAAAGTACATTAACTGCCAAGAATTTTATAAAAAAAGTAATTATGGATTCTTTGAATTTAGATTAAGGAAATGTAAAAAAGACAATTGATGTCATAACAAAGTACATTTACTGCCAAGAATTTTATAAAAAAAAAGTAATTGTGAACGCTTGAAATTTAGATTAAGGAAATGTAAAAAGACAATTGAAAATTAACTTTATTTTGTCAAAACTCACTACTATTCACGTTACTAGTGAGGTTTTTAGGTTATAACGTGGTGAAGTGTAGACTTTTTCAAAACTGATTTTTGATTAAATTTGGTAAACAAGAACACCCAAAGTGCTTGCACCAGTAAGGATGTCCATAAAACATACTACACGTATTTTCAGCTAATTGTTTCTAAACAAACTTAATTTTGTTTTGTTTTTCCTACTAGTCTCCTCAATATTGGGAATGCCCCATCTGAAGACAGCAGCGATGTACCGGCTTCTAGAGTCCATGACCTGCAATAATGTGGTAGACATTGTACTCGAGCTCGTCGAAAAAGACGACGGTAATGATAACTAAAACACTCAAAACTGCCTATCGCGATAACCTAAGATCATAAACAAAAGTGCCTAGCATGACTACCGGATATCATAAACAAAAGTACCTATCGCGACCACCAAAGATCATAAACAAGATCGCCATGGACTGGTGATCGCTTTGGGCCACTAAAGTTCATTGGGTGATGGCGAGCAAGAAAGTACTGGGGTTACTAAAATTTCCTTCCAAGTCTCCAATATATTAGTGTAAATGGTCGACAAGATTGTCCATAGCCTGTGTATTCCCATTTTAATAGATAAAAATTAAAAGAACAACATAAATATAGTATAAAATGCCGAGTAAAACAATCTAAAGTTGCCATATAGTTGTAATGGAAAAAAATCAAGATTATAATTTTTAGTTATGTACGAGTATACCACTAAAAGTTATTGTGCATTTAAGTTTATTTGTTGTCGTTCAAGAGAAAAAACTTCACATTTTGATGGCGAACTTACTAAGGTAGACAAAACATATAGTATACAAAGAGTCAAACTGAGCAATATCATTGAACTATCATAACCAGTATTGACAGTTTACACTTTTGGTTTTTAGGCTGAGGAGGGTGGAATCATTGTATTCTAACTATGATGATATTTGGCTGAAACAGATAAGTGAGACTCTTGTTTCAAAAATAATGTCAATTTTGAACAAATTTCGGATCTTTTTCATTGTAAAATCTTCACCCGTGCTGTGCTGTTTGAAAGCACACATCCAAACCTATTACTTTTATGTACACAACTTACAGCAGATTTTGCAGAATTTTTAAAATCTTTTCTTCAGGCCAAAATTATTATTACACTTCCTTTTTCTTAGCCTAAATTTTATCCTTGATGCCTTTTAATGTTTCAACGTCTGTTTCTTCCTTCCAGACGAGGTACAAGAAATGTGTTTGCGGTTCATAGCTGACAATCTTGCAGACGTCTCTAAAGCTCCTGGGTTCAACAAATTGCCGCAGAGCTTTCTAGTGCGAGCAGTCCAAGAGGCGACCGCGAATATGTGCATCACCTCCAGGGCCATTTAGCTTTTTTTTGTTTTTTGTTCTTGTTTTCTATGTTTATTAGTGAAACTTTATCTATGGAAAGCGCTGTTTAAATGAACATATTATTTATTATTATTAATTATTATTAAATCATCATCATCATCATCATTATTATTATTATTATTATTATTATTATTATTATTATTATTATTATTATTTTATTTTTTGTTAACTTGATTTAAAATGCCCACGGCATGTCACATTTCTTCCTCTGTGATACTTCGACGATCTTAGCAATCAAATCAAACCTTTAGTCCGGACATTAATTTTATACCACCGTTGTACTTATAAACCAAATATTTGTATGTAGATCTATATGTATTTATGTTAATATTACGCTGTTTAACGTTGCTGGTAAATTTAAATCAAAATTTGTCTTGTGGGTAAAGACGTTTTATGTTTTAATATATTTATCCGGTGCAATGCTATATTTTTTTTTACAATTTAACATTATTTTATTACAAAAGAACACCAGAATTGTTGTTAGTTGTATTGATTATTTTCATCGGAGACAGTATTTTCAAATAATAACACACTGATTTTGTTAACCTTTTTTTAATTTCTCCTTGATTTCATTTATTGACGAATTGCTTTGAATAAAAAAAAACATTTATTTAAAATCTGAAGCAACTATTTCAAAAAGTGTTTTTTTTTTTGTTGATACAAGAAGAAAGATATGCATTATCATAGTTATGTTTTGCAAGTGTTTTTTGTTTTAGACGCACGACCGACAAGTTCTAAGCCAAATGGTAATGTATATCGTACTTTGATATTACTTTACTGCTAATTGCATACGTGTCTTCTATCACGATCAAAAGTAAAAATGACATATATTCAAAAGATAAGACAACAACTCTCTCTCTCTCTCTCTCTCTCTCTCTCTCTCTCTCTCTCTCTCTCTCTCTCAACTTTTCCGTCTGTATAGCAGTTCCAAGAAGAGCAACTCTAAGATAAACAGAATGGGTGGGTTAAGTCTCTTGGTCCAGAAACCAAAAAAAAAAAAAGAAAAAAAAAATCCAGAAACCAAAAAAAAAAAAAGAAAAGAAAAATCAGAAAAAAAAATCAGAAAATACAATCGAAAATTTAAAAAGCTTTTAATTAAACCCGTTTCAACAACAAAAAAGTGAAAAAAAAAATGAAATAAGATTATGAACCTGATTTGCATTATCTTAAATATTTTTTCAACAATTCATAGCACGGCCATCTATCGAGAAACTTCTTAAATTTCTACCCAACAGCACCATAACCTTTTCTAGATTGAGGAAATACAGGACAAAGTAAAGTCAATCGCACTGTATAAAGAGCAAATGCCTATAGGGATTCCTTCAAAACTCGACTCCCTTGTCACGTAGGGCAAATAGACATTCCCGTCCCACGCTGGACAACTTTTTATAACCAGGGGCATTGTATCCTCCTCTTTATCCTCCCCTCTTTCACCCTCTTTCTCGTTTTCTCTCTCTCTCTCTCTCCCCCTCTCTCTCTCTCTCTCTCTCTCTCTCTCTCTCTCTCTCTCTCTCTCTCTCTCTCTCTCTCTCTCTCTCTCTCTCTCTCTCTCTTATTAACTTTCCCTTCGTAAATAATTATTTACATGTTAACATTAGTTCTTTTTTTTTCGCTTTTGAATTCTCTACTTAGAATGGAATATCAGCCTCAGTTGATCTGATCGAGAAGTCTGAAGTTATTTATAGAGAATGAATTTTGTCAAATTTATTTTACATGTTTGAAGAAAATGTTTAACAAACAGACACATCATAGTGAGTAGGCTACGTCAACGTTGTACTTACAACCACGGCTGATCCGTCGCGGCGTAACATCATAGATGAGTAGCCTAGTTTACGCCGTTGTACTTACGGTCCCTGGATTTTCCGTGGTTCGTATGTTCACTTTTTAAGACTAGGGGCCGAAAATACAACGCCCCAGTAGCTTACGACTCGTCGTAAAAATATGCGAAAAAGAAGGCTTACGACAAGTCGTATCTACCGCGAGGGTGTTCTTATAGCTCCTAGGGCTTAAGTTCAACGCCCCAGTAGCTTACGACTCGTCGTAAAAATATGCGAAAAAGAAGGCTTACGACAAGTCGTATCTACCGCGAGGGTGTTCTTATAGCTCCAACGGCGCGGTAGCTTACGACTACAAGTGCAACTTCGGGAATAACTCGCTGTGGTAATATACACATAAGGAAAAAAATGATAACGCGACGTTGTACTTATCGTGCTAGAATACGTTGTACAATTTAGCATTACTCAATCCTCCTGTTTAGAGAGCTTGTTTGAATGTACATTGAAGTTCATGCCTTCTAACTACGTTCTCTAATCCTTGGTGAACCCACATTCCTAATATGGTTCAAGGTAGAAGATTATTTTCAGGTCTGCAATCTTCTAGTGCAAATAAATGTAAAAGGGTTTTACAGAACGTCATTAAAATGTGTTTTGTGAAGACGCATTTTACTCAAGTGTAATCATTTTATCTTAAAGATGACAATAATTTTTATACCTTAAGATTGGATTCAAAGACCTACAGTTTGTTTCTGTAAATGTTACATTTTTTCTTGTTATTATAAGGAATAGATGATTTAAGACAGTGGCCTATATTTAGAGTAGTATTATATCTTAGTATTTAGAATTATTAGTCTTTCAAACAGAATCTTGCTCTCTACATTCTAAGACTATATTTTTCAGAGTTGCCCTAGTAGAGTGAGACGATCAAAGCTCTCACTGTTATAGACAATAATAATAATATTTATTTTATTTTTATTTCAAAACTCCCGAAAAAAATTATCCAAGACACATTTTTGGGCTGCTGATTTTACATGCATAGTATTTGTCCGCAACAAAAACAACAACAACAACAACAACAACAACAACAACAACAACAACAACAAAAATTTACAGCTATCCGACACCTCAAGCTTATCATAACAAAATCTGAACACTCTGCACGATTTGTTCGTAATCTCTGTTGCGCTCAACGACTATTGCTCGTGTGTTTTACGAGCATAAGAAAGCAATCATAATGTTTCCACTAGTTTGGTTTGCCCTGCTGTTTTCACAACGCCCGTCATCGTCATCTAGATCATGTCGCAGACGGGTCCCACGTACCTATTCAGATGGAAATGTAAGCCGCTGTCACAATGAGACAAAGCGGGGATACCAGGATTTCTGTCATAGTTATTAAATTCACCGCGGCCCAACAAATTAAGGCCAGAGCCAGACTGACTATGTCCTGGACTCTGACGCTGGTGGCTGGCATAGGGATGACTACAAAAAAAACAAAAAAAATAACCTTGTACGAATAAGAAACAAGAAAGTTTACGCCGTTGTTCTTACGGTCCCTGGATTTTTTTTTCAGTTTGCGCAATTTATGTTCACTTTTTAAGACTAGGGGCCGAAAATACAACGCCCCAGTAGCTTACGACTCGTCGTAAAAATATGCGAAAAAGAAAGTTTACTACAAGTCGTATCTACCGCGAGGGTGTTCTTATAGACTAGGGCCGAAAATACAACGCCCCAGTAGCTTACGACTCGTCGTAAAAATATGCGAAAAAGAAAGTTTACTACAAGTCGTATCTACCGCGAGGGTGTTCTTATAGCTCCTAGGGCTTAAGTTCAACGGCGCGGTAACTTACGACTACAAGTGCAGCTTCGGGAATAACTCGTTGTGGTAATATACACATAAGGAAAAAAAATGATAACGCGACGTTGTACTTAGCGTGCTAGAATACGTTGTACAATTTAGCATTACTCAATCCTCCTGTTTAGAGAGCTTGTTTGAATGTACATTGAAGTTCATGCCTTCTAACTACGTTCGATAACCCTTGGTGAACCCACATTCCTAATATGGGGCAAGGTGGTAGAAGATTATTTTCAGGACTACAATCTTCTAGTGCAAATAAATGTAAAAGGGTTTTACAGAACGTCATTAAAATGTGTTTTGTGAAGACGCATTTTACTCAAGAAAAATCATTTTATCTTAAAGTTGACATTTTTATACCTTAAGATTGGATTCAAAGATCTATAGTTTGTTTTTGTAAATATAACATTTTTTTTCTTTTTATTATAAGGAATAGACGATTTAAGATAGTGCCCTATATTTAGAGTAGTATTCTATCTTAGTCTTTAGAATTATAAGTCTTTCAAACAGAATCTTGCTGTCTACAAAATTAGCCTATATTTCAGAGTTGCATTAGTAGAGTGAGAAGATCGAAGCTGCCACTTTTACCGAACATAATAATAATATTTATTTTCTTTATATTATAAAGCTACCGAGCAACATAATTCAGGACACTTTTTTGCGCTGCTGATTTTACATACATAGTCTTTGTCCGCAACAACAACAACAACAACAACAACAACAACAACAACAAAAACAACAACAACAACAACAACAACAAAAACAACAACAACAACAACAACAAATTTAAAAGCATCACCCTATCGACATCACTACCATCACCACCACCACCACCACCACCACCATCAACGATAATTGTTCCTGTGCTTTGCGAGCATAAGAACGCAATCATAGTTAATTTTATCCACTAGTTTGGTTTGGCTTGCTGTTTTAATAAAGCTATTCATCATCATATAGATCATGTCGCGTATGGGT
The DNA here is from genome assembly GCA_003991915.1 of Elysia chlorotica. Classification (NCBI taxonomy): domain Eukaryota; kingdom Metazoa; phylum Mollusca; class Gastropoda; family Plakobranchidae; genus Elysia; species Elysia chlorotica. The sequence continues at coordinate 310,853 of RQTK01000547.1, read as the reverse complement.
CCCACGTATGTATTCAGATGGAAATGTTAGCCGCTGTCACAATGACACAAAGCGGGGATACCAGGATTCCTGCCATAGTCGGCCACATTAAATTCACACCAGCCCAACAAATTAAAGTCAGAGCCAGACTGACCATGTTCTGGACTGACGCTGGCAGCTGGCGTAGGGCTGGGGCTTCCGCATGAAAGCCTCTTGTATTTTTAGCCTCAGTCTGACTGCGCAAATATAATTATACAAGGGGGTTGCATAAAGAACCCCAGTCCAGCCACAGCCCCACCCCAGCCACCAGCGGCAGTCTGGCTTTGGCCTTAATAGGGAACGAGGTGGCCAGATTGACAATAGAAGCCGCGCGCTCTAGTGTTGAGCCATTTTGTCACTAGATGGGCAGGGGGTTGAGTTTGTTTAACTTCCATCAGCACTATATAGACTGTACTGTGGACGGGCCCCAGGACTGACATCTGACAATTTTATGTGCTGCCATACACTAGACAGGGCGGAGATACCATGACTCCTGTCTCAGCCGGTCACATTAAACTGCTAACCGACCCAACCAGTAGGAAGCGCAATCGCCAGGGCTCGAATCTGAACCTTTTGCGTCGGAAGCAGATGTTCTACCCCAGGACCACCGCGCCCCCCTAGACCGGCAGACTGGCGCAAAGGGTAGAGCTCTAGTTCAAAATCCACGATCGGTCAAAAATGAATTTGTCCAATTTGGCCCCCTCCTGGTTGGGTCGGTGTTATTATAATGTGACAGGCTGAGCTAGAAGTCTTGGTACCCCGCACTGTCTTTGCGTGACAGCACGTTAACTTGCCAGAGGATAATATTGGGGCCCGTCTACAATATAGCCTACTTAATGCTTACGTTGGACGCTAAGTGGGGAAAAAGACGCGCAAATAAAGCTCGACACTCAATATTACCAAAAATCCACTGTTTAAAACTGTGCCATAAATGTTCAGCTGGCTGTGATACTTTCTTTCTAAATCGTCCTAATTGATTTAATTTTCACGCTGGGCAGGCAATCGGAGAAAACTTTAGATACCTACTACATCTGGCTTTGTTTTAGTTGAAAGTCGTTACGTGGCCCTACCCGTATTAGTACTACTTATCACATAGATCTACGAGTTCTTGCCATATTTTCTTCCTCTCCTCTCTCTTCATTAACATTCGTATAGTTGCTGTGTACTTAAATACTTGAAAGATCCTAATAAAATCATAAGAAGTTTTCAATTTATAAATAAATTTCTCAGGTCATTATCAGTTTGACCCAGACGAAAACGTCAACTAAGGAAAAGTACAGAAAATAAATGATTCTAGTTTAAAATCGATTACATTTAACTTGAGTCCTCAACCTATTATTATATCCAGTATACAAAAATATTAATCTTAACTGATTGATTGATGCCGTCTCGTTAGGCAAATTTCAAGAAGCCCATTAAATTGTCATTGCTCCTATCTTTGACATCGAGTTGAAAATAATGAAGATAATTAAGTTTCGATAAATAGCAATCTAGGGTGATTAGCGTCTATCTTGAGTCAACCCTGGTGTTTTACATTGGAAAATAAATGGGTCCCTTGTGGTTTCTCTTTTCGTGGATTGAGAGGTTTTCAACTTCTCAAGTAGGTATAACTCTTAACCCCAGCTGCAGAATGTCAGAATGCCCTATCTTAATTATAATGACATACACATAAATTGAGAACTTATTTCTTAATATTACGCCATTACACATTGGCACAAAATCTATAAGAAAGCATCAGTTCAGTACGAAAAAATATGTGCACTAGAGGATTATTTTAGGCAAAGATCTACCCTTTCGTTTTTAAACATGAGCTTTCCAATAAAAAGAGAAAGATATGCATTTAAACGTTTCTTTTAAGCAGGACAAGTAGCCGAAATTATTTCGGTTCTGATTTGAAAAGCAATGTTTTTAATGAGCTGATACATTTTTTGACACCAAATAATATTGTTTTAAAAATAGTGTAAGAAGTAATTTAGGAGTTCAGGAAAATATTGTGTGGGTAAAAGGGGAACTTGTGACATGCTGCAAAATAAGTTTTCAACAAATGATGGAGACCTGGGACCAGAAATCGAACACGGTGAGTGAGCAAACCCGCTCATGATGGATTTTTTTATAAGCTGTCGGGGAGCTGGAACCTTGTCAGGTTCTTGCGAAATACATGGGTAAATTGGGAAACATCAAAGCATTTACTTTATGTTATGTGGTTTTATCAAAGCGCACAGGCTCAGGGATAACAAACCTGATTTGCTGTGCTCTCTGGCAAAATGAAACGGATAGGCTGGGAAAGATTAAACAAAACACACAAAAAAAAAAACTGGCAGAAAAGAGAAGTCAAAATTAAAAGAAAAAAGAAAAACAAAATGAATAAAATCATCACACGAATACGCCCTTTTAAATTCAAAATAATAGTTTAGACATAAAATTGCAAAATAAAACCTTTGTGTAGGAATAGGTTGGCTTAGAATTTAATCATATAATGTTAGGCTGGACCGGTTTCTGAGACAAATTAATGTTCACGTCAGCGGAAAGTAGCCTTTAGATCACGGCATCACATTTTGTGCTCTTCCTACATGATCTTATTAAATTTACAGTTCATCATTTACTGACATTATCTTCCATTCACGCAAGCTGATTGTGTTCTCTTTAAACAAGCCAATGTATTGACATTTTCTTTGGAATCAGGGTGTTAAAGATACTTTGCCGTTAAAAATAAGGTGTTTTTGCCCTTTATCTGCCATTTTGAATAAGCAAAAAGTATTTTCTGAACAGAATATGTTTGACGACATAGTTATCGTATTTAACGAATTGGTGGGGAGAAAGAGAGAGGGAGAAATATATATATTTTATCGTCGACTGATCTCAAATGTTCAACATGCCTGTCTCATTATATACAAAACCACAATCATGCACTTTTTTTTGATAGAAAGAGAGAGTGAGCGAGACAGAGACTGGACCAGATAGAATTAGAGAGAGACATATATAAAGAGAGAGAGGGAGGGAGGGCGAGAGAGGACACACAAGGCGCATTTTAGTATTTGCAATCTAATGGGTTGTCTATATCTATTATAATCTTGTTCAGTACAAATGTTTTGAAATTTGAACCCTAGGATATAGAAAAGGATAACTTATCTTCACCGCTTGAGGATCGACATAAAGGATAAATTGATATTAATGGAAATTAAACAAATAAACAAAATTTTATTGGGAGAGGGGGGCGCGAAAGGGAAAAAAAGAGTGGAGGAATGGAGCGTTACAGAACGAGAGGCAGATTGAGGGAGAGTGGGAGGAGAGGAAGAGAGAATGAGGGAAGGAGCGAGAGGGTACGGTGGTGGTGATGATGCAGCGGAGGGGAGTAGCCAGACATGAATACACATCGATATCGTGAAAAGGAAAGCTAAGAGTGAGATAGATAACGCTATTTATTGGCTAAGACATTTCGAATCTGCGCCTTATATATATATATAAATATATAGATATATATATCCAATCGTAAATATGCCGCAATTATGGCCAATTATAATTCATATCCTCTTCGTTAAAAAATATTAAACAAACACACGCTCCAAACACAGGCTAAGAAAAAATATTATTTCTACTTGCGACTGGAGCACACATGAATATGTTAACGTACACTCTTTTGTTCTGGTCAGCGTCATAAGATTATGATGTTACTCGCCTAGAATATTGAATAAAAACCCTGTCTTGTTTTTATCTTTAATTATTTAAAGTTTAAAAAATATACGTTTAAAAAATAGCAACAACAAAATTGTATCCATGTTGTCGATGAATTGATCACTCTAGTGGCTAAAAAGCAATACACACACATTGCTTTTTATAATAATACAAAATTTACTGATATTACGGTGACGTCAAACTAGAAAAATTTTGTGCGATCCAAAAACAGTGGAAATAATATAGCAAATCTTTAGTTTTCATGTTTTAAAAAAAAACAACTAATAGTAATTTGCAAATAAAGTAAGGTCTGTTTTCATCACATGTACCGTATCGTATTGCGCACCCTTTATTTATGCACCTTTATCGTCGACTGATCTCAAATGTTCAAAATGCTTGTCTCATTATATACAAAACCACAATCATGCACTCTTTCGTTTGAGTTATTGTTTGTTTTTGGGTTTTTTTTTCACATTTTTTAAAACTGGGATTTCAATAACTGCTTTTTGATGTGAAGAACCAACCGAGATCCTTCAACAAAATTTGTTCTGTTATATTGTCTACAACCGCGCATGTGTGAATCGTTGGCATTGAGACTTTATAAAAATTATCGGTCTCTATTCGACAAACTAATGTAGCATAAAGGTAGACTTTGCGTAAAAAAAGACGTGTTTTCTTTGGCTTTTTGGCTAAAAGTGTACTCAATGATGACTGATTGCGATGGCAGCTCTGTATAAAGGGCACCTGTTATTTATGGAACGTCTTACGAAGGCTGATCTCAATGTTCCACATGCTTTTCGAGAGCATGCAGTTAAACTTTGTCGGTTGAGAACAATACTCATCAAAAATCTATAAAATGACTTGTAAGATCGAATGGCAGGGAAACAATACGCGCTTACGTCATCGTATTGTGTGTGACGTCAACCGCTTGTAATCAGTTTCTTAGGCCATCGTTACTTTACAAGTTCACCTGTCAATCTTTTTTCCTCCTTTTCTTATAGATGTTAATTTATATGTTTGATACGTGTTGTTCAAAGTAGGGTAACAGTTTAAAAAAATAGAAAAATAGAAGTTTTTGAGGTGCTTAGACTTTGAGGTCATTGCCCTATCAAACTTGATAATTTTGAACGATTGTCACTGCTGAATTTCTAGCCAGAACATAATTTATTTCATGATAGCGTTTAGACTGTAACTAAGGCTATAAATATGTGAGAGTTACAATGTGACAAAATAAACAATAACAAAAAACAAAAACAAGAAAGAAATATTTTCTGGAGACTTTGACCTGTTAATCCTGGACTATGTTCCATCACACATTTTAATAATATTTCACTATTTTTTTATGCCATTCCATTTGTATGATTTACACTGCACTTCTGAGATGAGATACTGCACGGAAAAGAAACAATATGCAGTGAATGAAAATAGTCATAAAACTAAGCTACATGGCATTGCTGTAATCAATGGTCATGACATGTCATGTCATGTCATGATGTCGTCCCCATTAGGAGTTGGCGTGCCATAGATTTTCAAGCCAAATGATCTTGCGCCAATCTGTGGTTCGCATGAGACTAGTTCCCTGTCCACTATTTTTTCCGTGGTACCACTTCTTGCTGGACCTGTCCTTTCCTCTTCTTCCTTAGATCCTTCTTCATAAAAGAATTGTTTGCTGTAGACTATCATCCCTTACTATTCGAACAAAATAATCACGGTAGAACTAGAAGACAATACAAGAAAACCCTTGCAACACCCAAAACAACCAAACCTTTTTTTCATGTTCAACTTTGTTATGAAACCAACTGCACCCAACTTTGTGCTTCATTATACCCAACCGGTACAGCATGGCGCTAGCGATAAGAAAGTTTCGCAATGAGATTCTGCCTGGGCGGTCTATAAATTGGCTGGATTTCATCTTCGCAACTCTTACCCTGGCTGGATGTGAAGCTGCAAAAAACGTTTCTCTGAAAAGTGCATTACGTTTTAATAATAATCAACTTCTCAAGTAGGCATAACTCCCTACGCCAGCTGTAGAATGCAATATCTCAATTATAATGATATACAAATAAAGTGAGGAATTATTAACTAAATATTACGCCGCTATATATTGACACAAAAGCTCAATTTTGTTATCAAACCAACTGCACCCAACTCTGTGCTTCATTATACCCAACCGGTACAGCTGCGCCAGCGATAAGAAAGTTTCGCAATGAGATTCTGCCTGGCGGTCTATAAATTGGCTGGATTTCATCTTCGCAACTCTTACCCTGGCTGGATGTGAAGCTGCAAAAAATGTTTCTCTGAAAAGTACATTAAGTTTTAATAATAATCAACTTCTCAAGTAGGCATAACTCCCTACCCCAGCTGCAGAATGCCCTATCTCAATTATAATGATATACAAATAAAGTGAGGAATTATTTCTAAATATTACGCCGCTATATATTGACACAAAAGCTCAATTTTGTTATGAAACCAACTGCACCCAACTCTGTGCTTCATTATACCCAACCGGTACAGCGTTGCGCTAGCGATAAGAAAGTTTCGCAATGAGATTCTGCCTGGGGCGGTCTATAAATTGGCTGGATTTCATCTTCGCAACTCTTACCCTGGCTGGACGTAAAGCTGCAAAAAATGTTTCTCTGAAAAGTACATTAAGTTTTAATAATAATCAACTTCTCAAGTAGGTATAACTCCCTACCCCAGCTGCAGAATGCCCTATCTCAATTATAATGATATACAAATAAAGTGAGGAATTATTTCTAAATATTACGCCACTACATATTGACACAAAAGCTCAATTTTGTTATGAAACCAACTGCACCCAACTCTGTGCTTCATTATACCCAATCGGTACAGCATTGCGCTAGCGATAAGAAAGTTTCGCAATAAGATTTTCCTGGGGCGGTCTATAAATTGGCTGGATTTCATCTTCGCAACTCTTCCCCTGGCTGGATGTGAAGCTGCAAAAAATGTTTCTCTTAAAAGTGCATTAAGTTTCAATAACAGCGGCTCCATAAAGTAGTGAAAATTAAACATACGGATTTCAAATATCGATGTTAGAGTAAATATATGTTTATACAAATAGTGTACAGAACGATATTGCACAATTCTATCGATGTTTCAGTAAATACAAGTTTACACAAATAGGTACAGAACGATTGCACTAACACTTGATTTGGTCCCAGCGTTTTGTGAAAATGTATGGGAAGCCCAGCCGATAAATGACTTCGTCTACCTGCTGGAAGTAATGAGATCCATACTACATCTTTTCTGTGATGAACTCCGCTTTATTAAGCCTTTTTAGTTTGCTCTTTAAGCGATAAGTTCTGCAATATAATGTCGTGCTAAATGGCGCATCTTATTCTAGTCTTTAAAGGACAAATTGGGATGGTATGGACAAGTTACAAGATTGACAAGGCTTACAAAGATATTACAAGGAGTGAGAAGGAAAAGCAGATAGAAAAAGAGATGGGAAGTGAACAAAACAGAACAGAGAGGTTTAAAGTTGGGCGAAGCTCTTCGAAGTCTGAAAACAAAGAAAGATAGTGAAAGTGGCCCAGCTATCATCATCTAGATTAAGGGTAAATAAGTAACTAAGAAAAAGACAACATAAAGCGCGCGATAGGGTATCCCCGCGTACCTAACAGCACATAAAATTGTCAGACGTCAGTCTTGGAGCCCGTCTACAATATAGCCTATAATAGTGCTGATGTTAGAATTAAAACCAACTCTTATTTTTATTATTCCATGAGTCACTTTAATTGACCAACAAGACAGAGCATATGTACATATAATTATATTTAACAACATCAACAAGATCCACATTTACGTTCAATGATTCATTTTGGTTTTTACATGACCCATCATAATGGCATGCAGACATATACATGCATGAACTTGATACATTATAAAACAAGCGTCGCATCAAATCAAATGGCTAAGGAATAAGAATAATGTCATTTTTAAGTCTCTGTGATAGCATTGTTGTATATATTGAAAATGTTGCCTTGGCCTTAAGATAGAATTTTCTTTCTTTCTTCTAATTCTGTTCAGCATAATAGCATTACGTAATGTCTTTTTCTCTAACGGACTCCCTAAAATTAATAGGCTAATAGAATTATGCACAGAAGCATTTTGCTACCCTGCCTTCATAATGCGTTTAATGAGCCATTCTTCTTGAATTGTTATTTGAAAAGATTAACTATATTAAAAGAAGAGAGAGAGAGAGAGAGAGAGAGAGAGAGAGAGAGAGAGAGAGAGAGAGAGAGAGAGAGAGAGAGAGAGAGAGAGAGAGGGAGAGAGAAAGCGCAGGTGCGCGCGTATATGTGTGTGTGTGTGTGCTAGACAGGAAATAGAAAGGAAAAGAGAGAAAGAGAGAGAGAGAGAGAGAGAGAGAGAGAGAGAGAGAGACAGAGAGAGTTATATTTACAGGTCAGTAAATTAAAATCTGAAACTGCTTTTTTAAACGTAAATTGTCTTTTATAATAGCGATATATTAGCATGTCCCTCCTGTACTTTATCAATTTTTTTTTTACCGTCCAGTAAAAAAGTACACTTTTTATATTCACTTTCAAATTTTGCTGCAAAAAAAAAAGAACGTGCAATGTCGGAGTTACATCCTATTCTCTCTCACACCTTTTCTCTCTCCCCCTGCCACTCTCTCATTCTATTTTCCCTTTCTATTTTTCCTCTCTGTCACTCTCGTTCTTTATAACTATGTCTCTCTACCTCCTTCTCTCTGTTTCTTCTATCTTTCTCTCTCTCCCTTTTCCTCTCTGTATCTTTCTATTTCTGTATAATTTCTCTTTCTTTATCTCTTTCAGTCTCTCTCTCTCTCTCTTTTCTCTCTCCCTCCTTTCTCTCTCCTCCACTCTCCCCATCTCTCTCTCTCTCTCTCTCTCTCTCTCTCTCTCTCTCTGTCTTGGAATCCTTAGGGATGTCATTATTATTCCTTACCCCGGGCAGTGACCCACAGCTTTTGATGAGCAAGATAATTACTGTGTGGAACCGTGAAACTAGTAAACAGAAGGAATAACTCATACATAGTTAAACACTCAGTAGTCATTTGGGGGCAGCCAACACCAGGCTACGCACTTTTTCACGTGAAGAAATACTCGCCTGGCATGTAATAATAACTGGACCTTGTTTGTTTTGTTTTGTTTGTTTTGTTGCTTAACATCCAACGTTGGTACTATAGAGGCTATTGTAATACGGGCTCCAATACTGAGGTTTGACAATTTTAAGTGCTGCCATTCACGAGACAGGATGGGGAGACCTGGGCCCCTGTCTCAGGCAGGCATGTTCAAGTAACAGCGACCCAACCAGTAGGGAACGAAGTCGGACAGAGTTTTGATTGATCGTGGGATTTGAACCATAGATCTTCCGATTTGGAGACCAACGCTCTATAACTTGAACCAGTTCGACCCTCCCCTTCTAACCAATGACTGGGCAATAATAATATTAGAGGCATTGCGAAAACGGACCACATAACGGAAATGAAGACGATAGGGGTCCAATCAAAGGCCTATCCTAGACTTACGGATACAATGAGCGATCAGTAAACCCCATGCTTAGTCCTGATTATGTCGTGTTTTATTCTCATGTTGATGGTAAAGCCTATAATATTTTTTTACTATGTATAATCAAGTACAAATAGAATAGACTTACGTGTAATGTATGTCATTCGGGCCCTTTTTTTATCATTTCTATAATATTATTATTATTATTATTATTATTATTATTATTATTATTATTATTATTATTATTATTATTATTATTATTATTATTATTATTTAGTGCTGCCATTCACGAGACAGGATGGGGAGACCTGGGCCCCTGTCTCAGGCAGGCATGTTCAAGTAACAGCGACCCAACCAGTAGGGAACGAAGTCGGACAGAGTTTTGATTGATCGTGGGATTTGAACCATAGATCTTCCGATTTGGAGACCAACGCTCTATAACTTGAACCAGTTCGACCCTCCCCTTCTAACCAATGACTGGGCAATAATAATATTAGAGGCATTGCGAAAACTGACCCCATTATTATTATCTTGTATTTTTATTTTTACATTGTGGGAGCCCCCCCCCCCCTTTTCCTTTCCCCTTTTTTTCCCTCGACTCTCCCCATAGTTGCTTTGTTTTTTTCGATATCAGTACCACTTAATAATTGTTCATGCTTGCACAAGTAACTTGGTGTGGAGATATTGTTGGAAACACAAGTAGCCATTGGACAGCCCCAGTCAGTTCTAGAGGTGAGAAAGACAAGTTTAGTCTTTAAATTTTAATGGATCAATTTTTTTTCAATTATAAGTTTTAAAAAATCTTAAATTTTATCATTTACTTAAAATGCCACAAAAGGTTAGCATTTTGCAGTCGAAGGTTGATATTTACAGTAATGTTTGATTAAAATGCAACTGTAGTTTAAAAAAAAACTTCCTGCTTTTGAATCATATGAACTTCTGCTAACACTCTTGTAATTTGTATTCTTACAGTGTGCCCCTCCCCCCTTCCCCGACTCCCCAAAGTTGTTTTATCGGTTTTGATATCAGATTCTGGTTTGCCCAACAGGGAGTACCGCTCAGTAATTTTTCATGCTAAGAGTACAAGTAAGCCGGTGAAGAAGTTTGCAGCAAACACCAGTGACCAACGGATAGTCGGATAGTCCCGCTTTGTGTCTGGGTCAATCTGGTCCTCTGTGTGGTCCGAGTATTTTCGTAGAATTTATTAGTTGTGGCGTCTGGAAAATTTACCTAAACTGGTGTAAACAGATTAATCTTTCTGTCCCAGTATTTTGGTCTGTATAGACCCAGTGCGAGTTTGTCCGTTCTGTGAATGATGCTCTCCCGCGAGAGAGTGTTGTTGGTTTGGTCTAATTCATTTTTGCGTTTATGTCTAAAAATTACGGTTAAAAATTAATGTGTACAATTGTTTACTAAATAGAGCGTTTTTGCATGAAAAGATATACTAGAGTGCGTGTTATTTTGTTTCTACGTAAATATAGGGGGGTTGCATATTACATTTTTTTAAAGGTTGTATCAACTTTACTTTAAAGCAATTTTTCTTTAGAAATCGATGGTGTTTGATAGCATTTCATTGGTTTTCTAATCCCGTGAGCCTCGGACCCTGGTACTTACTTCTTCAGAAGTCACAGTATACCCGCATTGTCTCTTTTGGCAGCACGTAACATTGTCAGACGTTAATTTTCGAAACCATCCACTATATAGCCTTGCTGCTGACGTTGGACCTTGAGAAACCAAGTCACTCACTCACTCACTCACCATTGTTTGTCAACAGAAAAACTACAACAGAAAAGAAAACGTAGAAGAAAAATGGAAAGAGACTCAAAAGAATAAAGGGGAGGATCGAAGGCGGAGGTGGAAAAGACAAAGAGAGAGAGAGAAATCAAAAGAATAAAAGAGTGAGAGAGAGAGAGATCAAAAGAATAAAAGAGTGAGAGAGAGAGAGAGAGAGAGAGAGAGAGAGAGAGAGAGAGAGAGAGAGAGAGAGAGACGTAAAGACACAGACACACACACACACACACACCAAGAGAGACAGAGATGGGAGAACGAGGCATGTCATGAGCACATTATGAACATGGACACGTGAGCTGGGCAAAAAAGGAATGTAATGACACATAATTCGAGAGACCTCTCAAGGAAGCCATATCGCGGAACTTGGAAACCGCTTCAATTTCGCAAAGAAAAAGAAGTTGTAAAAAAATCTGTCATTTAGGGACCTCGATGTTGGATCCCTGGCTACCGTTGATTGAAGAAGGCAATAATGGACGCATTTTTATTCGCTCGGATCACGAAAATGGGAAATTTGATAGATTTGGTTTGGTTTCGTTGGTTGTTTATTTTTTAACCTGTAAAAAATAATTATTAGCCACTTTGATATCAGAGACTTTCTGTGGGTACGCTGCGGCAGATTGGGCGTCACTAAGTTAATTTCTCATATGACTTGAAACCTCTTTTGGTGGTGTTTTGTTATTTTGATGTTTGATTTCCTACAATTCCTTAGAAAAAGGTTGCAGAAAAAATACTTATTGTGACAATTAAAAAAGTGATAACAATTATTGAAGTTTGCGTTGACAAAATTGGATTATCTATATTTTACCATCCATAATATCAAGCGGTTGAGCGAGCTTACTTTTTTGCAAAAAGCAGGACAAAATGAATTGGCCCATAAAAATGACTCTAAAAGGGCATTAAAACAGTGAAATATCAGACCTAATTATTATGACAGATAAAAAATTATATCTCTTTTGATTTGTAGTCGTCGTTTTTAACGCAGTATTCTTGTTTGGTATATATACCAATTTACAAAAAAAAAAACAATTTTTGGAAAGGGGGGGGATCTCGGGTTAGAGATCGATCAAAAATGTATTTGTCCAATTTCATTCTACTCTGGTTGGGTCAATGTGTTTGTGCAATGTGAATGGCTGAGACAGGCGTCATGGTATACACACACTGTTTCTGTGTGTCAGCACTTAAAGTTGTCGTATGTTAGTCTTGGGACCCATTGACGATAAAGCTCATATAGTTTTGATGCTGGATGCTCAGCAACAAATTTCTAATTTTAAATGTTTAGATCTAGAGAAATAGATCTAGATCTGGTTGCACATACAGCAATGTAATGGCGGCTCAACAAGTGTCCCTTCAGATGTATTTACAACGACCTATCTCATTTTTAAAATATTAAAGATTTAGAGTATTATAGAAACGAGATAGAACATTATACCACTGAGTTTCCGAAAGTTTGCGGCTAATCAGAGTGCAGTGTAGCTGTCAGTTCCACCTGTTGTCTCCAGGCTCAAATGACGTCAGCCGCTCGGTCGACAGAGCCGTGTGTGGAGACCTGTATAGCCGTGTATATAGCCTTGTATAGATTTGTATACCCGTGTTTAGCATGGGTGTCACATCGCTGTTAAAGGCAGGAGACAAGAAACTCAGAACATGAGGATCATTGCTGTCGTGGTCGCACCGGTTAATTTGACATGCGGAGAGTGCACTTTTTTGTTTCTACGGGGTTAATGCATCCCTGTCTAAACATTATTTTGGTTTCCACGGGGTTAATGCATCCCTCATAGAAAAAAGTGCCGTGTATAGCCGTATATAGCCGTGTTTAACAAGGGTTTCAGATCGCCTTTAGAGAAACAAGAAACTCAGAACATGAGGATCATCGCTGATGCTGCGGTTTCGCCGGTTGATTCGATACGCGGAGAATGCACTTTTTAACACTATTTTTGAATCCACGGGGTTAATGCATCCCTGATAGTAAAAATTGCTGTGTATAGCCGTGTTTAACAAGGGTATCAGATCGCTTTTAGAGAAACAAGAAACTCAATAAAAATTATGATTCCGCTAGTTAATGTGGTATGCACAGAATGATTATTTTTGTTTTCGGGAGGGCTTAAGCCCCACTGATAGAAAGAAGTGACGTGTATAGCCGTGTATAGTTATGTTTAGCATGGGTGTCAGATCGCTTTAGTGGGGCAAGACGCAGGAAACTCAGAACATGAGGATCTTTGCTGATGCGGCGATTTCGACGGTTGATTTGACATGCGGAGAATGCACTTTTAACATTACTTTTGTTTCCACGGGGTTAATGCATCCCTGATAAAAAAAAGTGGAGTATAGCCGTATATAGCCATGTTTAGCAAGGGTGTCAGATCGCTTTTAGAGAAACAAGAAACTCAGAACATGAGATCATTGCTGATGCTGCGGTTTCGCCGGTTGATTTGACATGCGGAGAATGCACTTTTTAACATATTTTTGTTTCCACGGGGTTAATGCATCCCTGATAGAAAAATGGAGCGCATAGCCCTGTATAGTCATTTTTAGCATGGGTGTCAGATCGCCTTTAAAGGCAAGACGCAGGAAACTCAGAACATGAGGATCATTGCTGATGCTGCGGTTTCGCCAGTTAATTTGACATGCGCAGAATGCACTTTATAACATTACTTTTGTTTCCACGGGGTTAATGCATCCCTGATTAAAAAAAAGTGCCGTGCATAGCTATGCTCAACAAGGGTACCAGATCGTCTTTAGAGAAACAAGAAACTCAATATGATGCTGCGACTCCGCTGGTTAATGTGGTATGCGCAGAAGGGATATTTTTTTATATTAATTTTGGTTTTCGGTAGGGTTTAAGCATCCCTGATATAAAGAAGTGCCATGTATAGCCGTATATAGTTATGTTTAGCATGGGTGTCAGATCGCTTTTAGAGAAACAAGAAACTCAGAACATGAGAATCATTGCTGTTGCGTCGATTCCGCCGGTTGATCTGACATGCGCAGAATGAATATTTCCGTATCCGTTATTTTGATAGAAGAAGTGAGTTTGGAGATTTTCTTCTCAAACTGTTCGAGTATGTTTTAGATTGAAAGGCGCTGGTTTGGAATTGACATTAATAGAAAATTTAATGGGGCAGATCTAATATCGCTGTTGATGATATTTAAACGAGAGGCTGGACCTCATTTACATAGATTAAACTTCCCTTTTGGGAGGAAAATAAAATAGCTTTTTTCAAGGAGATTAATGTCAATCTTGCACACATATCACAGGATGGACATTTTAACTAAAATAGAAAAAAATAAACTAGCGGGCTTGATAGTGGGGGGAAATAAGCCCTTCCCTTTACCCCATTTTTTCAATAAAATTCTCACATTCTTAACTTCTGTGTCCTCATTACTCTTTTTGATCTTATTCTTTTCCACTTTTTTTTTCATTTCAAAGTAGTATCTTCTTGGTTGATTCCAATCCTCTTTACTTGAGTCTTTACTCTCTTTCAAAACATGTTTCTCTCTTATCCAATTTTACGCAGTTGAAATCTGTCCCAAGGAGTTGGATGTCACAAAAATGTTCCATTAAGTCAATGTTTTTTTTTCACTAATTAATTGTTAAATACATCTAAGCATGCGAACACTATTTGGTGTACATCTGAATAGATAATTTATATTGGTTAGAGTGCGGGTAAGCTTAAAAAAACGTTTCTGATTTTTTGTAAACATTCAAATAAAAAACTAGACTTTAGACTCTAAACGAAAGTAAATGATATATGGCCACTTTTGAAAACATGTTTAGCTATAACTCAAACAACAATCATAGCTTGTACTTCATGAAATTTTTCATTTGACAGGTGTTACAGTCAGTTGAGACAAATGCACTGGTGTTGCCGGCACCACGTAAAGTTTTGTCAAACTTTATTCTCGGACTACATCCTGGATATCGGCTTGTTGCTGACATGGGTATATAAGTTTTTGCTCAGCGCCCAAGGCCAGCTCTATAGGCTATTTTGTGGTCGTATCCGAAAATTAACATTCCACAATTGTACATTCTGCCACACAGATAGTGCGGGAATACCATGACTCCTGTCTTCGCCAGTCACGTTATACTGCCACCGCTGACGTGGGCACGTTAAAACAACAACCATCAATCCAACCAATTAATCAACTTGAGCGTCCACAGTATTTGACGCCACGGTATTAGTGCTGGTTGTCGGAGGGCGAACTGCCGTAGTGTTAGAGCGTTGGACTCCAGATCGGGAGGTCCCTAGTTCTAAACCCACGATCGATTACCTCGTAAAATGTATTTGTCCAAGTTCCTACCCAACTGGGTGGATCGGTGGCAGGT
Source organism: Elysia chlorotica (assembly GCA_003991915.1). NCBI lineage: Eukaryota > Metazoa > Mollusca > Gastropoda > Plakobranchidae > Elysia > Elysia chlorotica. The sequence goes on along the minus strand of RQTK01000547.1, from coordinate 295,532 downwards.
TAATGCGAGAAGCCAAGGCAGAAATCAAAGTATCAAAGCGGTGTCTCTGTGTTGCAGCACTTATAATTGTCAGACGTTGGTCTTGGTACAGGTCCATAATATTATATCCGATAAAGTGTTGACGTTGGACATTAAGCACCAAGTGCATGCTGTCGAAGAAGGGCATAGATCCGTCAAGCAGAGAACATCCGCCGTGCGTGCTGCATTATCTGCTTTAACCGCCAATGTGATCAGTACACATGCATTAGTGAATTTCTCAAGAAGTAGACTCACTAATTCTACGTGCTGCCACGCGGAGAGAGTATGGGGATAACATGTTTCATGTCTCAGCTGGTCTCATTATACTGAAACTGCTGACGTAAGGAATAATGAAATCAACCAAGTAACCAAGTAACCAATCAACTAACCTATACTATGATGCCAAGTAATAAGTGCCTGGTTGTTGGAGGTGGCCATAGGTCCGTCAATTCGAGAGTATGAGCGGTGCGTGCTGCATTATCTGTGTATTTGTGTTTTGTTATTGTTGCCTAGCGTCCAATGTCAGCACTATTACGGCTATACTATGGACAGGCCCCAAGACTACCGTCTGACAATTTTAAGTGCTGCCTCACAGAGAGACAGTGTGGGGATACAAGGACTTCTGTCTCGGCCAGTCTCATTATACTGACCCGCTGACGTAAGGGATAATGATATCAACCAACCGACCAATCAATCAACGAACATACTATGATGCCAAGTTATAATAATATGCCAAGTGCATGGATCCGTCAGGCCGAGAGTGTATGCCGTGCGTGCTGCGCTATCTGCCCTGGCCTCCAGTGTGATTAGTATCGCGAAACCGCGGAGAAAGTGGACTCACTAATTAGGTGTTGACTGTCGGCTAATTCACGGCGTGTTTGCCTCTTGGTCCGTTCCGCTGGTTTCACTGGTTCCAGCGTGTACCATTTATCACTTATTGATGGATTTGTGATGATGTAAACCCTGCTACAAGTGTACAAGACGGATGGGGGCATTTTATTTTTAGGTATCTGAACGCTGCTGCAATACACGTAGGCTCCTTGGGGCATACAGGCGGTTCCTTAATGGAAGATGGTTTCTTTTGATGACTCAATAATAATAACCGACTCTCACGCTTCGTGACTCGCGTTTAGAGGTTTTGTAAGTAGCTCTTCATCTTACAACCTGAGGTGAATGTCTAATTAGACATCTTATTATGGGTACTTGTATAATTATTCAACTTCAAGAGATGTAGAGATGTCTCGTTAAAGTTACTTCATGTGTTGTCTATTCCCTATAAGGACTTGTTTATCCTCCCAAAAACAAGTTTTTTTTAGCTTTTACAGTCTGATTAAAGCGAACAAAAAGCATTGCTTTGTACAAGTTCTAACAAAGCGTGTATTGTGCGAGACATTGAAACCTTCCGTAGCCAGCTCTCCTTAATTACTCTAATGCCGATAAGAGATCATTGCCGGTGACTCTTTCTTATTACTACTACTAACAACAATCTATCTCTTGCCAAGCCGTTTCTAATGTATTATTATTATGTTTCATCTTGGAAATCCTATAGAGAGAAATTAGCTACTAAGAGCCTTGTTCCTAGGGAGTATGACCTAGATCATAAGACCTGTTCAAATTTCAAATTAGACATCTTATAATGCGCATTTCTAAACTCGACTTTACGCGATGTAGGCTTGAGATATTCAGTAAAATTATGTTGTCTAATCCCCATTATGGCCTCTTTAATCATTTCATACTAAATCCCTGCTTTCGGTCCTATATAGATAGATATCTATACTATATAAAGCGAATACAAAGCCTTGCTTTCAAAAAGTTCGAATAATGCGTAGATTGTGAAGCCATCCTTAGTCAGCTGTCCATTAGTCCTGTGATGTTGAGGGAAACATCATTATTGCCGACGACTATTTTGTTACTACTATTGACAGTATATCTCTTGCCACGCTGTTGCTACCATCCAAATACAATGGTAGATAATGCGTTATTACTATGTTCCCAACATATACGGCTTCTCGGAAATCCTATGGAGAGAAAGAAGCCACTGAGAGCATTGCTCCAAGGTGTTCTAACCTCGAACTCCAGACCTGTCCAAATTTCTAATTAGACATATTGTTATACGTTTTTTTCTTTTAAATAAGTATACAACTATAAGAGATGTAGCGATATTTCAAGAAAGTTACTTCATGTGATGCCTATTCCCAATAATAATCTCTTAAACCTTTTAAAACCAAATCCGTGCTTTCGGTCCTATATAACTGCATAATTATATAGACTATGTAATGCAATCAAACAAAAAGCATTGCTTTGGAAAGTTCGAATCATGCGTAAATTGTGCCAGACGTTGAAGTCCTCCTTAGTCAGCTCTCCTTAATTACTCTCGTACAACATTATTACCAGTGACTATTTGACTATTTGCTACTACAGCTAACAGATTTGTACTACTACTACTACTACTACTACTACTACTGCTACTACTACTACTACTACTACTACTACTACTACTACTACTACTACTACTACTACTACTACTACTACTACTACTACTACTACTACTACTACTACTACTACTACTACTACTACTACTACTACTACTACTACTACTACTACTACTACTACTACTACTACTACTACTACTACTACTACTACTACTACTAACAGTGTATCTCTTGTCACGCTGTTGCTCCCACCCAATTGCAATGGTAGAGAATGTGTTATTACTAAGTTTCATCCCATATAAGGCTTCTTGGAGATCCTATAGAGAGGAAGAAGCCACTGAGAGCACCGTTCCTAGGTGTTCTGACCTCGAACACCAGACCTGTCCAATCCAATACGAGGAGGGAGCGAGGGCTAAACACAACAGCAACTGCCAACGACATCTCTAAGTCTAACAGCCTTCTCTAAGAAAGAAGACAATAAGAGGATAATAATAATTGTCATTTCCCTCTGTTTTTACACCAGCTTATTATGATTTAGGAAAACAGCAGTACACGTGTACCAGAAGATAACAAAATCAATGCTATAAAAACATCTGAAATTATTTTGCCGATTTTCTAGACGTGGAAAGCTGATTTTTACCTATTCCTCCCTGATTTCTCAGTGGCTTTATGCCATAGGTTTAGGATGATAAAGCTCTATGTCTTAAAGAAAGACAATAAATAAAAACATTGAACATGTCAGGTTTGTCTCATGCAATTATGTGATTTATCTTTATCCCGGTTGTCACGCCTCCGAAAACCAAAGAACATTAAACATCTCACTTCTTATTTTAGTGGCTCAATCTTTAATGTCTAATTTTATCACGTCTACAACAATATAAAAGCACGTTTCTTTTAAAGGTCGGGTGTGTCTAGTTATATAAATAGGCAAGAGTTATTTTTCTACGAGACGAAATCTGAATTGTTTTCAAACATTTTTCAAGTGCTCTTGCAGGTAGGTAAATTATCTTTGACATTTCAAAACTATTAATTTTAATATGGGTGGAATAATAGATTTAGTGAAGTCAGATCATGCAGTATGTGTACCAAACAGTAAAATAATAGAACATAATTATATGTGTTTTTTCCTACGATAACGCCCAGTAAAATTTAGGCACAACTAACATCACTATAACAAATATCAAGACACTATTTGGTTTCATTAACTAATTCAGATTGCTGAAACACAACCGTGCATTATCTGACGTGCATTTAATAAAAAGTTTTTTTTTTAAATTAACCTAAAAAAGCACTTGGTTAAATAATAAAATGAATGGCTTGTTGATTGACAGTTTGATTCATAACAACTTCAGAGGTAACAAAGATGTACCTGTTTTTAGCGCATAATAATGTTAGTCACGCGCCACTGACGCCTAGTGTAGTAAGTACAACAGTTATATATCTAAACCCGGGAGTAAAGGTAGTTTTAAATAGTATTAAAAAACCATGGTTGGGGTTTTAGCTCACGACACTGTTGTACTTACTACCCTAAGTGTCTATAGGAGTGGCTACAGTTTTGCAAGTTGAGTTGAGTGTTTAACGTCCAATATCAGCACTATATAGGCTATATTGTGGACGGGAACCAAGACTGATGTCTGGCAAATTTTATGCGCTGCCACACACGTGACAGGGCGGGGTAAACTGGACAGCTGTCATAGCCAGTTACCTTATACTGACACCGACCCAACCAGTTGGTGAAAAATTGGACTAATACCTTTATGAACGGTCGAGGGACTCGCAACACGTAACCTCCGATCTGGAGACCAAAGCTTTTCAGCTAGTTCACTCCCAACCCCCCACCCCTGCTCCCCCCCTCCCAATCCCTCTGCCTTTTCATAGACCTATTTTCTTCCTTGTTTTCATCATTGACTTAAATTGCAAATAATGATAGATAAGTGTACTTCTTTTTTGTACATATATTTTTAAAAACAAATTCGCTTTGTCCATTCGTGACAATTTTCGCATCTCCCTCCCCCCATCCCTCTGCCTTTTCATAGACATATTTTCTTCCTTGTTTTCATCATTGATTTAAATTGCATTGCAAATAATGATAGATAAGTGTACTTCTTTTTTGTACATACATTTTTAAAAACAAATTCGCTTTGAGGTTGTCCACTCGTGACAATTTTCGCATCTACAGGATAGCATGGACTGACTAATCGTTGGAAAGAACATTATCTTTAAACAGTTGTATAAGACAAAAATACTTTTAATAGGTTTTAATTTTCCGAGATCCTGTAAAAACCGCTCATTTCCCAGCATATAATTTTTTCAACCTAAGCTTTCATGATTATATGCAATTTTCGCCTAGGCTTCTGAAAGAAATATCATTTTTAGAGAAGCAGAAGATTGAGTTTAATAGGATTGGGAAAAGTAGGTTCTAACCGGGACCATTTTGCGCTATTTTAGATCTCAATAATTATTTAGACAAATCTACAAAATGCATTAGAGAATTTCGAATTTGACATTTCCATGTCCTCACCCAATCATATGGGATTTTTTAAATGAGATGGGTCTTCAAACAACTACGGTTACCGTGCCGTTTCTTTTTTTTTTCCTTTTTGAATTCTTTAGTTTGCCGTGACAAATGGCATCCACGCCTACTTTGCGTTGGAACCTCTTGATAAACATGACGTGTTTGAGCAGCATTTAACTGTAGTAATTATAATTATTTGATTGTTATGGTTTGCACAGGAGAAGAGGAAAATTAAACCGATTGATGTTATTCTCTTCTGAAACACTCACTTTTGTTTTCGGTATCTCTCTTTCTAGTTTATTTTAAAGAACATTAATCTTTTGAACATTTTTTAAATATGTGTAATAAAGAATGATGCCCTGAAAATTGTATTACATTAAACAGTTCTTTGTAAGATTTATACTGTGATATTAAAAAAGGCATTTTATTTCACCTTAAGATAATAGTATGTTGCATCAATGCCATGTACATTTTGTCATTTTTATCAATCAAAATTCTTTAACTTTTAATTAATTATATGTGATAAACTTGTTTGAAAATTGATTTAATACGCTTTTGCTGCAAAATTGAACAATCTTTACCAAGATGTAAATAATTGTTTATAATTAGAAAATAAATGACTTTTTACTGCTGCACGCCGATATCTAGTAAAGATGTTTATAAAACTTTTCTTATAAAACCATTTAAAATTCTGCAAAGGAACATTCCTAATTCCTCAGATTTCGACAACTCTGTGCAGAAAAAAAAGACCCCCCCCCAAAAAAAAAAAAAAAAAAAAAAAAAAAAAAAAAAAAACAACACACACACATACACAGAGGAGTTGCTTGAAAGGTCACAATTCGTGTAGTCAAAACTCTGTTTTCCATTCCCCTGTTGGTCGTTTTTCCTCATGCCCGAACATGAAAACGCCATTAGTGTGCAGGAGTCCCCAACACTTCTAAACACTTGTGGTCTGACTATTCTCCAATCCCGAGCAGATCAAGGATGTAAAATGATGGAGTATTGACTCGAGGTATATTCAATAAGAGAAAGACTTCTTACGAACTCTGGAACACTGCGCTGCTCGCGAGATTAGAGAAGACTGGTCGATTCCGAAGCCCAGGAAGCATCAGATGCTTTAACACTAAAACTTTATGGTAGGCCAGACGCTGTAAACTGTTGAGAACAGTAATGGTACTAGCTGATCTGTTATTTGATAAGAAAGGGTGGGAGAACTTCAGTGATGATTTGGTATTATTACCTATAGGCTCAGCCTAAATTGGGCTTCATTCGTTTCGTTGCATACATTGAGTGAAAAATAATGGAAGTCAGACGCTGGAAAGTATAGTAGTGTTGCTAACTGCTCTATTGTTTGGTGAGAAAGGATGGGAGAACTTCAAAGATGATTTGGGATTATTACATATAGACTGGGCAAACATTTTGCTGAATTTCTTTCATTACATTATTGTGTATGTTAAAAGGAAGAAGGCAGGGTCAAAGAAATATATAAGAAAGGTGATTAAAAGGATGATGGCGGTGTGAGAAAAAAAAAGAAGAGTGCTTAAATTAGAAAAAGTAACTGCAAACTCAGTTCAAACATGTGTCAAAAATACATTTATAAAAATGTCTATTTGAAAAAAAAAAGAACTTCTTCATCCATCATTGTTGGAAATATGCATGCACGCCTGAACAAGATCACGGTTTGACTTGCCGTTTTCCAGAAGTGTCTTGAAGGCATACTTATTGTCTTGTTTTTTGTGTTGGTGCCAAATTATTTCTATTTATCTTTATCCCCTTATATTTTTCTATTATTGTATGTCTTATTCACTTTTTCTTTAATGTTAAAAGAGAATGTGGGTTCGATCTCCTTTTAAGAGGTCTGAAAAAGTCTTGTCTTTTCGACTTTCATCATATCTGTTCGTTTCGAGCTAGATTATAGATTTGTGATTGCTTCTTCTTATCTCTCTTCTTCTTTTTCTTTCGCATCCTCCTCCACTTCTGCTTCTTCTTTTTCTCGCTCTTCTTCCTTCAACGGATAGATGTAGGTGGATATGATTATACTGATAGAGAGGTATATAAGACAAAACACAAAGGGATGAGTGCGTGAGAGATAATGAAAAAGAGAGAGAGAGAGAGAGAGAGAGAGAGAGAGAGAGAGAGAGAGAAAGACAGGGACAAAGAGAGGACAAAATTGGCAAAGTAATAGCGCGGTATTGTGGAGGATGGGGCAGATAAAGACAGAATAAAAAAAACTTGGAGAAGCCTAGGTAAACATTTGGAAGAAAAGGGACAACCATAATAAGAGTTAAAAATGTGAAGATATCCCACGAAATGAATGGTCAAAGATAGCTTGAGACAGATAGATATAACATACACAAAGAACAATACATGTAAACAGACATTAGTGGGTAAATATTAACGAGGAGAGAGATAGAGATAGAGAAAGAGATAGAGAAAGACAAGAACAGGAGAGAGAGAGATAGAGAGAAAGAAATAAAGAGAGACAGACAGGCAGACAGACATACAGACAGACGG
>RQTK01000547.1:267131-287923 GCA_003991915.1 Elysia chlorotica | reverse complement strand
AGAGAGAGAGAGAGAGAGAGAGAGAGAGAAAGAGAGACAGGGAGAGAGAGAGAGATAGAGGGTGGGATGAGACAAAGTGGAAAAGGGGGGCGGGGGGCGGATAGGAAGACAAAAAGAAACAATAAGGATAAAACTGAGCAAAAAAGATCAATGCTGTTATTAAACTTGGCATCTGTTTGCACCGCATTAAACACACTTTAAAATGTAATGATTGATTCAGTGTTGGAGTTATAAGATTTATAACGTAAGAAGTGTAAGTTTATTACATAAAAGATCTGGTTACACGGTCTATTCTGCTGCTTTTGCGTCATGAAAATTTCTAATTTAAGCGTGCATTTGGAAGAAACTTTTGAGGCTGTAAGTACATCATCGCGGTTGCTTACGCCTCGTCATAGGCATATGGAAGTAAGAAGAGTAAGGACTAGTCGAGTCGCAAGCTACAACGATGTTGTACTTACGGCGCTGTGTGAAGTCTTTTGATTCAAAGTGTAGAAAAATACTGCACAAACCATGAACTATGAACATGACAAAAAGTGATTTTTTCTACATGACTTAGGCTTTAGTATAGTTCAAGAGGAAAAAAAACACAACCTGCAATGCAAATAAATCAGAACTTTTTTAAAACTCCGACCATACTGGTGTGGCCTTCGGCAACCATACCGTGAGTTGTCATCATTCATTATGTTGTAATTTTAGGATTGAGGTGGGGATGAGAGTTAGATGTTGATGTTAATGCCAATTGCTTTCATTGATTGGTCCAGGTGATTGTTGGTGGTGATTATGTGATTAGTAAAGCGATTGAGTCATATTGTGATATTGTTACTACTACAAATCTTACTACTACTACTACTACTACTACTACTACTACTACTACTACTACTACTACTACTACTACTACTACTACTACTACTACTACTACTACTACTACTATTACTATTATTATAACAATAATACAAATACGTCAGTCAAACAACTATGGAGGCTGTAACAGACAGATCTAGATCTAGGGACCCTAAAGGATACGAGCTATTGAGAGATGAAGTGAAAAGAAATTAGTTGGGGCAGACACAAACCTAGATCTAACAGATACGACAAAATAGAAAAGAAAAATTCTGACTTATGACATGGACGGGTATCGAACTTCCATCTTCTAGTCGGCATCCATTCGCCTTGACGAAGATAAGTGTGCTAGACCATTTTGCCATCGGCTTTTACAAAACGAGTCTAGCAACTGAATAAGAAAACAATTTTCTACAAAATTAATAAAAAAAAAAATAGTTACAACGTTTCGCGTTTATTTTCTTAAAGATATTTTAATTTTACTTTCTTTTTTAAGGCTCTGAGAAAAAAATCTGATCAAAATTATTTTAATTTTACTTTCTTTTTTAATGCTCTGAGAAAAAAATCTGATCAAAATTATTTTAATTTTACTTTCTTTTTTAATGCTCTGAGAAAAAAATCTGAACAAACTTCTTCAGTCAAGGAAAGGCATGCTTTTGTGCTGTTTTTTCCCCGCTTTAAATAAAAATTCCAAGGCACATTTTATAGCATAGCCTTTAAAACAGAAAGATTATTCATTAGGTGCTATTGTCTATTGTCTTTATAACCTTTTGTTCTATTATTTATTTTTCGTCCCACAAAATATCCTCATTATGAATCAAATATTCTTTTTCCCTAATCGTTTTTTTTTTTTTTTTGGTATTTGCGCACATGGATGTCTCATGTCTCTTTTAATCTTGCCTTTCTTCTCTCATTTTACTAGTTTTTATGAGTCTGACTGTCTTAAACACATAATTGAACTTATTCGGATATCTTTCAAATTCTCTGAGTCCTACCTCCGCTATTGCGCTGTCTTTCTTTCTCTGACTCTCTTCTCCAATTGCCATTTCGACTAAAATTATTTTTACATCGGGCTCGATGTCTTCCTCCACTTCGAAATTTTTTCCCAAATCATCCAACCCTGGAGTCTCCTTTGTCAAATTATTCCAGCCTCTCCTCTCGTGTTATTTTTAGTGCTGTCAATAACATCGCCCTCTGATTATAATGGATGATATAAAAAGATCTGTGGGCCCTGAGGCTTGGTTACCACAGACTGGTGCCATTGCCTGTTGGAAAATACAAAATACATCTCGAGAATGCAAGTAAGAAGGCACAGAAGAAAAGTTAGGGAAAAATAAAAAAAATTGCAAAGACAATAATTATTACTGGAAGAAATATTGTTGTATCACCATTGCTGGTTATAAATAGCTTAAAGACAATAGAGGCAACGCTTTATTTATAACTCTGGTCAGTGCAAGAGTTTTATTTAATTCGAGAACAAGAATATCATATGCTATTACTTCATTTTTGGGAAGTGTGGAAAATATTACTCTTTTCCGAGTACAATTTATGAATACCTTAGTATTATAAGCAAACATAGAAAGGTAAATATTGAGCATTTGTTCGTGTTTACACGACATTGATATTGATCATGTTCCAAGTAGGGCCTAAAGCTTTAAGATAACGCACATCTGGGAAAATCTTTTTAAAAATTGTTATCGTTATAATTTAAATGGAATTTTTTAAACTGTCGTTCACATGTGCTAAATAACAGAATAGTCTTAAACACGTTAATCTAGATCAAAAGTTTGATAGAAGTTGCACTTTTATTAATTCGAAAACTGAATAAAAATCCTCAGGTAGTGTATCTTTCAGTTCACATGTCTACCTATGCTAGCTTGTTAGCTCCTTAGTTATTGTGTTTGTGTGTGTGTGTGTGTGGGGGGGGGGGGTCAAAATAAAGTATCTTTGAAAATAACTCCTTTTAACTCATGTAAGATTGATACATCCGTTGCTGATTGTTGACATCAGTAGGTCTGAAAACCGAGTACTTTCTAAGACTTGATATATTGCCAGCGAAGTCCGAAGGCAAAACAAATTTTTATTTAAAAAAATCAATTTTGGCCGAATTTGCTCTAGAAACGTTCATTATTTTAAATCAATGAAAGAAATTCTCACACCGCGTCATAATTTACAAAGACTCACACATTGATAAAACTTTTCACAGCGGACGAAATGAACACAAAAAACAACACATAACAACATTATCTTTTTTGCCTTGAGGTGCTTTTGGATCGAATCCGTTTTGACGGTCAATTTTAAAAGGCTTACAACGCGAAAAAGAAAAACTTTCAAATTTAATATACATTTCTTTAATTTTCGCTTCGCCTGTGATTTTAGCTTTGAAAAGCTTCAGCGGCAAACTTGAGATCGCCCGCCATTTTATCTTGAGGGCATCGGATCTAGCACCCGTCTTGCGCTGTTTGTGTGAGAGCAATTTAGAACCACTTATTGGCATCTAGCGTTCAGATCCTCAGCAAAGAGAAGAAGCTCTTACTGCGATTCCGGTATGACTCTCTCTTGCCATCAGGCTGCATTAGAAACCTCTATGATATTTTATTATTAGGATATATTGCATGGTCCTATTTTTAGTTCAGGAGATGGCATTACGGATAGAATCTTATCATGCTCGTATCTCTTATTTTAGTAAAACTGCAGATCAAATCTTTATAATCTTTATATTGTCACCCCACGATTGGTTATTTTTATTTTTAACACTGGAAACATGCAATATTAAGTATACATGTATTTTGGGACGAATGGTGCCCGTTTTGCTGTAAGATACGTGATCTGCTATTGTGTTATAGGTTACACTTATATGTTACCTTTAACCCGAAAATTAATCATGCTTAGGAAATGTCTTAATCATTCAGCCATTCCTTAGTACTTGCTGTTCCTTTAATCAAGATAAATTACGTCGGAGTGACTGAATCTTTTACGCATTTCCTAAGAATAACTAGAGTCCTGGTATTGCCATTACATTTAAATGACACGTCATACTATACTACCCCAATGTTTTTTTTCTCCTTAACTATGGATTTTAAAAAATGTTCATGTGTCAAATAAAGAAATGTGTCTGAATGTTGAATTTTTCCGTTCCCCCTTATCCAGAACATTTTTTTCAGAGGGGTTCACAAATATTCTTTCTCAATACAGCATTTTTATAGTGCGGTTATAATAACCTGACAAAAAACAGTATTTATAATAATTATTGTAATGCATACTGCAGAGTAACAATTATAGACTGCATGATCTGTTCCTGGTAACGTGCATATACAAATTGAAACTTCATGAACCCGACTTCCTGCTCAAATAATCGACCAAACCAGACCTCATATTTTAACACATACTTTCAAAAGTTCTTAATGAAAGTAAATATAGATACAAATTAGTACCAGAAATCGGTAGCAGAAATATTTCATACAAAATAAGTGCAGCGCTTCCATATCCACAGTCCTCTCTAGTTTAGTCCCTCGCTACTGTTGAAGTACCAACCCACCAGACAATAGTAGAAGGACAAATCAATGGTGCACAAATAGTCTCATCTCGATTGCAGCGGCTCCTAACAAGCTCCGGACCCAGGTGAAACAAAGTCTCAGGCTTCACTGATTGCCGCTAGTTAGGGTCACTTCAGTGCAACAGTTTCATTACTTAGACACCGCTCCGAACAAAAGGAATACTCATTTTTGCCAAACTTAAAATCGATGAGCCTTTTAAGTTTGGAAGGGAAGTCTTGAAAAGCGTAAAAATTTGCGAACGGTCCTATAACTGGTAACATTTTAGAGAATAGAAAGCAAAGAAGTTTATGTACAACCCTTAGCCTGTTTACGGAACCTATTGACGTGGTTTCTGCCCCATCTATGACTTTGACCTGGTAAGTTTTAGTAATATAGTTCACCCCAACCCCCTCAGTCTTTATGTCCCCTTCTCTCTATTCGTTTATATCTATTCTATTCTATCTATGTAATATGTCTGTCTGTCTATGTATGTATGTATCTATCTATCTGTCTGTCTATCTATCTATCTATCTATCTATCTATCTATCTATCTATCTATCTATCTATCTATCTATCTATCTATCTATCTATCTATCTATCTATCTTCTATCTATCTATCTATCTATCTATCTATCTATCTATCTATCTATCTATCTATCTATCTATCTATCTATCTATCTATCTATCTATCTATCTATCTATCTATCTATCTATCTATCTATACATCAGCTCCTCAGCAACATTGGTTTTAAATTTAAGTGCATGCAGACCACGAGAATCAAACTTGATGCAATCATAGGACATTCTACGCTTTGGACATCCTGTACTGTAGATCTATGAAATTACATTTTTTTCCTACAATAGGGCGATAAAAATAACATTTCAATTTTAACAATGTACCAAAATAAAACGCGATCCATACGGGTAAGAGATCAATCATGTTACTCTGAAGATATTAAGCCATTTTTTGGTTTGTTGGTCTTTCTTTTAATATGTAGGATTTGTGTTTGAAATTTATTGTTGTCCCCAGGCTACACAAATCAATGTTTCCTATTTTTTTATTGATCGATGTTTGAAATTTATTGTAGTCCCCAGGCTACACAAATCAATGTTTCCTCTTCTTTTTTTTACCAGTTTTCCCATAGCTTATACTTTTGTTTACAATAAGCTAAAAAGGACCAATGATCGCATAAATAAGATGCTCTAAAACTCAATATAACGATTTTTGGTCACCATTTTAAACTAAAATATAGAATTCGATATAGAGAAGCAATAAGGGGGCGTAAGTACAAGGTTGTGGTAAGCTTACAACTAGTCTTAAGAATATGCGAGTAAGAAGGCTTATGACGGGCCGTAAGCTACGCGACGTAGTTCTAACGGCCCGCGGCGTCCAAAAAAAAAAAAAGAAGAAGAAACCCTGAATTCAATAAATAAAAGGATGTTATTGCACACCGAGGAGAAAAGAGATTTGTGTCTCTTAATTTTAAACATAGATAGGAAAAAGTGATACATAGAGTGTATTTTTCAGCCCACACAATCACTGTCCTATCTGTCTGCGCCTATCGTTGGCTTATTTTTTGGAAATTTATAAAATATCGAGGGTTTGGTATTCTATTGTTTCTTTTTTTTTTTTTAGTACGCGGCGCGATGCAAAGATGTTCAATAACATAGCTTACTTTATAGCTTGCTACAAGTTGTTGTTTATCCCGGTGACATTGTCTTCTATTTTTGGACTGCTCGTGTAGCCTGTACAAAATGTGCTATAAATTTTAGACTCTGGACCAAGTGTAGTTTCTACTCATAAATTGTGTGTTCTATAACTCATAGTAACCGCTGTTTATAATAATTGAAATGCTACGTTTATTGTTTTCAAATTTTAAAAATCAAAATTAAAAGTATCTACTGGTATTACTAATTCATACAAAAAGAATCACAATATCAAAATGTGAGAAATAGTTGGGTGTTGAAAATAATCCGAATGTCATGAAAGCTTCTTTTTTGTTTTTTCTGTAAAAATAAAAATGAAAAGAATCCTCGTAAAGATCTTAGTATCAAAAATAAAAGTTTGTGCAATACCAAAGATAACATGAATTGGTAGTCTTGAGCACTTTTTGTTTACTCAATGTACATAGATTTCATCGTTCAAATAATTTATACGACAAAACGTATTTAGAGAACCATCTGTTAAACAGATGTTGCATGTTTCATTATTTAAAATGCGCTACAACCCTGCGGTCATAATCAGGAGAAAAGTTTAAAAAAATAAAACGAGAAAACAAAAACATGCAAATAGATTTCCTGGAAACTCTTGATTGCTGACTTGCAATCTATTTCGCCTTTGATCTTCTGGGGTTATCTTAAGCAGATGTTTATCATCACCATCACCAGAAGCTCATTCACATTTTTAGCTTCCTATTAATGGAAACCAGCTGTCAAAAAGCGATAAGGCTTTGCGCTGAGGACCCTAGGATTCTGTTTCCTAACAAAATCAACTTCTCAGAGGAAATGGACATCAGCCTCATGACGTGGAAAGATAATCAAACCGGCGGAATACTGGTTTTAGACGCTGTGAATCAATTCGGTGCGGCAGTGGTTATAGCCGCAGCGAATCAAACCGGTGCGCCAATGGTTTTAGCCGTTGTGAATCAAACCGGTTTGCCAATGGTTTTAAGCGCTGTGAATGAAACCGGTGCGACATTGGTTTTAGCCGCTGTGAATCAAACCGGTGCGCCAGTGGTTTTAGCCGTAGTGAATCAAACCGGTGCGCCAGTGGTTTTAGCCGCCGTGAATCAAACCGGTGCGCCAGTGGTTTTAGCCGTAGCGAATCAAACCGGTGCGCCAGTGGTTTTAGCCGTTGTGAATCAAACCGGTGCGCCAGTGGTTTTAGCCGCTGTGAATCAAACCGGTGCGCCAGTGGTTTTAGGCATGGTAAATCAAACCGTTGCCCTAATGGTTTTAGTCAATGTCAGGCGTTTTACTTTTTTAAAGTCTTTATTTTTTGGTCCACCAAACTTCTTTTCAGATAAAAAACAATATTCAACTAGATTGCGGGGTTATCAAACCAAAATCAACATTATTTATCTTAACTTAACATATTGAAACTTAGTTTCTTGTTGGTAGTCTTAAGTCTTTAATTTGAAACATAATCCCCCTCTTCAGTCAACAAGCCACAAAGTTGTACACACACAAAAAACTGTTAAAAATTCATACGAATACTCCTTTGGACTCAAAGATGTCAAAAGGTGAGGCGTGTGCGCCAATGGTTTTAGGCGCGGTGAATCAAACCGGTGCGCCCAATTTTCCCACTAGCGTAGTGGTGTCGATGGAGGTGGAATGGGACAAGCAGCATTTCTCAGTAAATCTTGTTACTTCATAAAATTATTTTCGTCATTAAACTAATTTACACTTTCTAATGACTGCCATGGTATAGTGTGTATCTTAATTCTAAGTTAGCGTTGGGTGTATGTGTTTGTTTGATGTTAACAATTAAATTACATTATTAATGTAATAACATGTATATGTCGTTCTACAAATGATATTTTATTTCTTCCTTTATACAAGTACTGTTTGTGGATCTTTTAATAGGTATTCACAACGAGATTACATACACTGTAAATCTTTTCTGATCAAAAATATTACCAGATACTCTAGATATTAACGAGACGGTTTACAAAATGACGCAACAGTGTTAAAGGAAGGGAGAGACTGCGTGACGCGTGCTGTGGGTGTGTCATTCTTGCATTACAGCCGTTGCAGGCCCAGCTGAGATTGTTTTTAAAGGGATTAAAGAAGTAGCATTAATTTGTTCCAATCATCCGTTTTCATTAAAATTGGTTGAATTCATTTGTAAATCGACACAGATCAATGCATAATGGTTTAAAGCATGGTTAATGGTTTTAATGGTTATTGATAAAAACTAAACAAGATATGCAAAAAAAAAATAATTTAAAAAAATCAATGAGTGAAGTACATGTACCGCTTAATAGTGATTGGGGAAAAAGTGGTATAGTCTCTATCGGTTGTTGAATGTTTGTTTTTCTGGTATAACTTTTTGCATTCATGCTTTTCATGTACTCCAGCTTTCTGATAGTAATCAAATGATGGAGTCGAATGTTAAGGAAGAGGTTTCTTACCTGTCACAAGAACTGCAAGGGAACTTTCTTTTCTGTGATTCACTTCTGCTATTCCCTAACGATGTTGAACCGCTCTCCCGAAGAACCAGACAAGGAGGATCCGATGAACACGCAAAAAACCTCTTTCTGCAATTTTTAGAAAATCTATCAACTTGTTGTATGGACATCTCAAACCCCCAACGGACTTGTCAAAAGAATTTCTTACAGTTTCAACGACAACTTCACAAGTGAAATGGAAAGTTGTGGCCTGGATGGTTAGCTTCACCTTGGCGAAAGTCTGGCAGATTGAAATTATGGAAAGTGTGAGATAGCACATAATGCTGTTTTACTGAAGCATATTCCTCAAAGTGCCCAGCGTACACTACATTGTATTTATTTAATTATTTGAGTGTATTCTCTAAATCGGCTCTCCATGCATTGACAACAATTTCTACACCTTGTAAAACAAAATATAGCTGTTTTTTTATTCATTAAAGTCACAAATATAAATTATAAGCAAAACTATGCAAACGGAAAAGGGCCAAATGGAAAATCTAACAGAATGCCCAACGTCCTTCTCTAACCCTATTTTGAATGCGAAGATCGCAAATTATTCTGTTGTAAATCTTTAAAATCTTTTACATCGATTAAGACATTATTGCATAAAACAACAATAGGTTTAAATAAACACATCTTGTTCCCAATAAGATTGTTTATGCAAATTACCAAGTTTTACGTTGTTTTTCTTTGTTTGTTTGTTTGTTGTTGTTGTTGTTGTTATTGTTGTTGTTTATGTTGTTGTTGTTTTTTGGGGTGTACTTTTTTCCTTAATTGGAATTTGAGAGAGTTAATAACACTGTTTTATTATTATTAGCCATTGAAACCCAACATAGACCCGTCTTAATATCTAGATCTCGATCTATAAACAAATCCGTCTTTAATGGAAATTAATTTTCTCTTACGGTATCATTATTTTTCTGTTTGAAGTGGAAACGAAAAAATAGGAAAAAAAATAGATCGGATGTTTATTACAGTTAATGGCAGAGCACCATTTAAACAGCGATTTTTTGCAGGTTCTCTAATGTGATTTTTACGGTTTCGCAAACAAAACAAAAAAAAAAACAGATGCACTGCAGCACTGCAGGATACATTATAAAGCTTGTGGCGACTAGACCTTGCGGAATTTCATAGCATCAATAAAGTGCAGACAGGGGGTCGACTCACATACGTAAATACGCCTGCATGCACCGTCTCTCTAGTGATCGTCTCTGGTATTACTTTTACTAATAAAGCTCGATGCAATACATCTCTATTTTATTGTAATGATGTCTTATTGTGAACCAGCTTAGACTGAAAAGCAGTAGGTTCGAGCTGGTGTCATGTCTACGTACATAATTGTTTGACAAAGAAATTAGATATTTTATAAAGAAAAAAAAGATGCAATTAAATCATCTTTTAGAATTGCTTAGGTTTTTCTTTGAATTTTGATAATGCGAATATATGAATTTTTGTAAGTATTCAAACATATTTCATTTGCACTGATTTTTTTGTGTTTTTTGTTTGTTATTGTTTTTATTTTTATTTTTATTTTTATTTTTTTTTTGCTCTTTCAATTTTGCTACAATGATGAACTGTTCCAACATTAACAGATTTTAATGCGCAGTGGTGACAATAGATATCTATTTTAAAATTTTTCAAAGCTATGTTTTTAAACTGACTATTAATAGTTAATACTTTCGCAAACTTTAAAAAAAATTATATTACACATATTTGCAGAAAAAGCGCCAACTAGAGCATTGGCTTTCGTCGCAAGTGGTCTGTGGTTCGAGCCCCCGCTCTGGCTCGGTAGGTGTCAGTATAATGTGACTGACCAAGTACTGGGAACTCCAATCTAGAGTCCTCTGGCATTTTATTACTTTTCTTGAGACCTAGGATACTAGAGAGGGTGTTGCTTTCCCCTACCAAAGTAGCTCTATCAGCAGT
This sequence comes from Elysia chlorotica, assembly GCA_003991915.1. Taxonomy (NCBI): domain Eukaryota; kingdom Metazoa; phylum Mollusca; class Gastropoda; family Plakobranchidae; genus Elysia; species Elysia chlorotica. The sequence goes on along the minus strand of RQTK01000547.1, from coordinate 277,452 downwards.
CTGGCGATAGATTGGTTGCCTCAGACCAGTCTGCCTCATCCATAATAAACTCATCTAAGTTAGAATCCCGCAAAACAAACCCATACAAAAGTAGCACTCTTTCAAAACTCACTTTCTCTACGTGGCAGTAGGTAAAATTGTCAGACATAGCCTTGATACCGACGTTTGACGTTAAGCTACCAAATCTCACACCACCACGGTGGATGAACCAGGCTTATATCTAAGTCAACGAGTACAACAACAACAACAACAACAACAACAGCAACAACAACAACAACAACAACAAACACTGAACACTGCAATCTAAGTCTTGGGCATCACAGGCTTGATTCTTATTGGTTTTCTTATTCCTCATGCTCTCCAGCAGGTGAACTTGCGCAAGTGGTAGAGCGTTGGTCTCCCAATCAGGAGGTCCCATGTTCGAGACGCACGATCGTTCAAGAATTGATTTGTCCAATTTTGTCACCTACTGGTTGGGTAGATATCAGTATAATGTGATCGGCTGAGACAGGAGTCATGATATCCGGGCACTGTGTGGCAGCAATCACGTAAAACTGTCTATAGTTAGTTTCGGAACACGTCCTGAGTATAGCCTTTATAGTTCTGACGTTGGACGCTCAGTAACAAACATACAAACCCCCATGCTTTCCATAAACAAATCATACAGAAAATGTGTGGCATGTTATTTTATTCTACAATCTAAATGTGGTCCGCACGAGTAACTTAAAAAGCAATCTAGGTATTACAGAACTAAATCTATACAGAACTACAAAAAACCCCGACTACATTGATGTCAAACATTGGTTCAAACAATTTAGACAATGAAAGAAAAAATATTTTCAAATCAGCTAAGAGGTAAGCGATAATAATACATAATAATAAATCAACAAAGAAGAATGAAAGTAGAAAGTAATTGCGGGGACATGAAATTAAGCCTTAATGCAAAAATTAAAAAGGGAACAGTTGTATTGGTTCAGGGTTTTGCGTAAGGTTATATAAATTCCTTCTAATTTTCCCCTTGTTTTTCTTATTACCTTTCGTGATAACAAGGAGGTTTTTCAGTTCTTTTTGTTATCTTTATTACGACATTACATGGAAGAAGAAATAAGGTTTTTTAAATTGTTGGAACAAAATGTGCACATTCCATTTTTCTAGACCGTTCGAATTTTTTTTTTCATAAACGGTAATTAAAGATATCAACCTAATAATATGGGAAAATCAATTTACTCATTCATTAATTTTGTGTAAATCCTGTCCAGCACGAACAAATTTGGTGTTGATTTGATTGTTTCTGCATAAAATATACAGTGAAAAATAAAGTGCAATAAAGGTTTTTTTTAAATATAAAAACAAACACAATGAGGACAATTATTAAAGTTGCAGACCCTAATTATTGCTTTCAATACACACAAATAGTTCATTCAGTGTAGTAATGATTGATAAGTATATGGAATATAAAAACACACAAATTGGACTAGTTGGAATTCATGATCACCTGACGTACATCTTATACTCTTTCTTTTGTTTCTTCTTTCAGAAATACCACCTCTATCTTTTAGTTCCATCCACCACTCTCTCTCTCTCTCTCTAGCTCTCTCTCTCCCTCTCTCTCTCTACCTATTCTGTGCCCTTCTTTCCAAAATATCCCCTATTTCATTAACAGAATAAATATAAAAGCGTAACTCATTTAAAACCAGCTAAAACAGTTTTATAGATGTTCATGGTAATAGATCTAACTATGATCAGTCAAACAGCCACATTCTATAAAAAAAAAATAATGTAAAAGAAACAAACATGAAAAACTCAGAAAAAATTAAAGAGCTATAACATGTGTATGGTCCGAAGTTTTGGATTTAAATGCATAGCCTGCAAAAGCACAATTATTGTAAGATATGCCTTGCTATCAGTGTAGCAAGCATGGAATATTGCGGGGAAAAAATCGATACATCCATTAATGCTCAAGACAATGGTATTCCTTAATACACTAAAGAATCGTCATTTGGAAATGTCAGGTATGAGTCACAACCAGAGCCAAGGAAGAAAACCTTCTTTGTTGCAAGTATAACCATTATTTTCATTGTTATGTCATTTGGTGATAGAATTTCTTTATATAAAGCAAAACAATTGGCAATTACATGAGGATGAAATAAAATGCATAAGTAAAAAATGTTGCGTTGATGAAGTATTTAAATGCGTACATAGTTAAGTATTGAGAATGTTTCATACTCATTACCGAGTCACGTTTTAAACTTCTTTATCTTTTTTTTACAGTATGATGAGTGAGACAGCCTTGACGTACTAATTAAAGCAAGTTGGCAAATTAATGGTTTTTAATACTTTCGAAGGGGAATAATACAAGTAAATAAACAATCGTATCGCAACACCTCAACGTTAAGCTTGTCAATCCAAGCTGCTATCCTGTCGTTGGCAGCCTGAACTGTATCATACACTTCCTCATGTCTTGTTCAACAGGGATGTTTCATAGCTTAAAGCTAGATCTATTTTTAGATAGCTAGTTCACCCACCAGAGCCGTCGGACCAGTCGGGCATTCACCACTTCGACGAGTTATTTACCAATAGCGGTAATATCTTGGAGAAAGTAGTGACTGCAAAAAAGCTGCTTAATGTGAAGAACAATAATAAAAAGAAAGTTTTAAGCTACGGCTTATGCGGTGGGTTGTCTCAGGACATACATTACATAGTTGAATGCGAATGCATTTAGATCGGCATTAATTTGTTGATCTACAACTAAATCTAAACCTAGGGCGGGTTCATTCTGTGAAGCGGCCTCTCATGTTCCATTAACCACCATCTCATCTCTCCAGTTCAGGCTTGGTTTTCTCTACCTCTTGGGAAATTTTGATGTCCATCCACTTGCATAAACTATAATTATTAAGTACACTTGCAGAAGGCATCACATTACGGCATTCAATGTTGTCCGTATCAAATTTACTTTCCGTATGAATTACTCAGGCCGCAACATATAAACATAATTATTATTAAGCTATGAACATGTAAATAGTTATTAAAATATGGGTGATACAATGTTGTGAACAAAAATCTAATAGCCTTCATTTTTTTCACTCTCCGTATTCTCACATTATATGTATAATTCCCACGAAGAACTAGCCAATAAAATGTGTAAAAACATGTTTTCTTCTGGAAAAAATACGGCAAAGCTCAAATGTCTTTTGTTGTTGTCATTTCCTGATAAAATATTCCAAAAGATGAAAGTAACACCATTGTTAGGCGTAATGTCTAAATATTATATCTCAACAACAGCAACTGACAAGAGATAATGCGCTGTTTGCATAATACTGTGGTATATAAAAATCTGTCATAATTCCTGAGATAAATATATGATACTGGATTTTGTAATGAAGATATATTTTCTTTATCTCAAAATGTTTCTGTATTAGTTTGAAATGTAAACTTTGAATAAATTAAACGGGGATATTAATGACAATATCATAAAATATCATAAAATATCATGCTCCTGTAAAAAAAAGGAAATGACAAGAGTGTGTATCAAGGTGACACAACAGGGATGATTTATTCTTTATGGATTCATAAATATCTCAAAAACTACAGCGTACCTTATATCACCGTAACCAGCTGACTATTATATTTTTAAAAAATGGACAAAAACAGCAATGTGAGGGATCTCTGACACAAAGACTTTACGATAGCTAGAGCCATAGGGTCGTAAGTACAACGTCATCGCAAGACTTCATTTTAAATCTTAAGGCGAGTCTTTAGACTACCAAAACGTTGCATTTACGGCCCCTAACCTCCAAAATAGAGATGGTTTTGATAGAGCACCCTCCGTGTCCTTATTCATGCCTGAGCCAGCTGTACCTGCGGCGACTGGACTTTGGAAGAAACTTGGCTATGAACTTGCTGGCGCTGATATTGCTTTTGGAAAATCTGGAAGGTGCTGGACTCGAATGGTTGCTAACCAGACTAGGGTCAGACGCGGGTGGTTGTGGAGACATCATAAAGCCGTTGGTCTGGACCATGTTTTCAGGGTGAACTTTGATTGTCTGGCCCGGAAAAAATCCCACAGCAGTCGACGTGCTCACGCCAGCTTGTTTCGTGGAAAATACAGCCTTGCCACTCGGTTTGCTCCCGAGCTTGCTTCCATCTGGAGCATTGTTGGGGCTGCAGCTGACTTTCATACTGGCGTCTCTTTTCCCAGCAACGCAAGGCCGAACTTTACGGGTTTTGCTACAACAGCTACTAATTGGAATGCTTGAAGTGTAGTGACTCTTCCCGCAATGATGGCAGTCCTGGTCCGTACAATTTGGCGCTGGTCTTGCTGTGTGAAGGTTAAGGGCATCGTTGTGTGAGAAAACAAATGCCTCCATGTTCGTTGTACCAGAAGGTGATGAGGATGGCGATGCTCTTTTGAAAAGCTCGCCTCCTGGTCCTATCTCTGGTATGGACATAGATTGTCTAGAAAATTCAGAGCGTTCGGTTGCACAACCTGCCGCTCTCGCGATGGAAGAGGCCGACGTGTGGGACAGCGAAGAAAAAGGTCTAGGCGGCATTGATGATAACTCTCCGGGATACTCTTGACCAACCCCATGTAATATCGCTCCGCCGGTCGTACAGCGCAAGTCCTGGGTGGACTCTGCCAGCGACTGGATAACAATTGGCGTCATGGTGAGACTACTGGCAGTTGCACAGCCCAGTCCGATCGATGCAGTGGGCGAGTAGGGCGGTATCGGAGATGCCGGGGATCTCATGTTACACAGGCCACCATTGTGTTGGTATTGGTGTTGGTGTTGTTGCTGGTGTTGGTGATGTTGTTGGTGCTTGTGTACAGCGTGCTGATGCGATGACTGTGAAGGCTGGTCCAGGCCTGAGCTGGCCACTGATGCCGCCGTGGTGTGCTGAAGCCTCAGGATGCGGTTTCGGCAGATGACGCAGCGGAGCGGCAGACAGCGCTGGGAGACGGCCACCTGGATGGTCTTGATGAGACACTTGCGGCACACGACCTTGTGGCCACAGGGAAAGGTCTGCATGCACGCCGGCGCTGCTAGACACACGACGCACTGAAGAGAAATAGAGGGGGAGACATGACTTATTTATAAACTTGTTTGTTAGAAAATAGTGAGGACAAACATAGTTTTTTGAGTGTCTTTAGAAGTAGAGGGGAACTGACTTCAAAGCCTGTTAAAAATTTCTTAAGAAATAGAGCGGAAACATAACTGGTTTACAAACCTGTTTGTGAAATTCTTAAAAGCATGCCTGTCTTAAAGCCTGTTTTTATGTCTTTAGTTACTAAGGATAGATAAAGAGGGAGACATGACTTATATATAAACTTGTTTGTTAGAAATAGTGAGGATGAAACATGACTCTCTCAAAAAACTTTTTTTAGTGTCTTTAGAAGTAGAGGGGGGGTGACTTAAAAGCCTGTTTCAGAATGTCTTTAGAAATAGAGGGGAAACATGACTGGTTTAAAAGCCTGTTTGCAAAAATCTTAAAAGTATGCCTGTTTTTACGTCTTTAGCTACTAAGGAGAAATAGAAGGGGGAAATATGGCTGATTTAAAAGCCTGTTTAAGAATGTCGTAAGAAATAGAGAGGAAAACGTCATGGATTTAAAAGCCTCTTAGTGAATGCCTTTAGCCAATAAGGAGTAATAGTGGAGAAAATTAATTATGACGGACTTATAAGTATGTTTGTGACTTAAGTTAAATAGAGCAGGGAATATGGCTGCTTTAAAACAATAAAAGCCTAATTGTGGACGTTTTTAGCCTTGACCACCTATTATCTTCTAGAAAAGATTCCTTCTGGATATGTTTCTTGATAATAAATAATTTTGAGAAGCCCGTTGCAAAGTTTGATAATTATTACTATGAATTTTATTATTATTATTTTCATTACGTTCTTACTCACCTCTTCCTCTAAGTTCAGTTTCGTATGACTTTCCGCCTCAGGATCTCCCATTTTAGAAAGAAGTTTATCCTGAAAAGAGAACACGTTTTCATAAAATTAAAGAACAATATTATAGAGAACAAAAATAAAAAGATAAATATTACTTATTTAAGGAAATAAAGATTTAAATCAAAGGAGAAGACTTTATTGTGTCCACCTTTTGATGTGATGTTTTGAATTCTACACGCTAAATTGACACGCTTCTGTAGTTAAAATTCCCTTTGTTCATAGTCATTTCTTTGGTGGCGTTGGTTTTGACTTACATAAACTCAAAGTACGTTTCATATTTTGATTAATGGAGTTGATTTTATGTTCGTTTTGACGTTATTGTTGTTGTTGGTGGTGGTGGTGGTGGTTTTGGTGTGTTGTTTGTTGTTCTGGTTGTTGTTGTTGTTGTTCTTGTTCTTGTTGAGTTGGTTTAACGTCCAACGTCAGCACAGTATAGGTTTTGTGGACGGACCTCGATACTGATGTCCGACAATTTTATGTGCTGTCACACACGAGACAGGGCGGGGATACCATGACTTCTGTCTGAGCTGATCACATTAAACTAACACCGACCCAACCAATTAAACGGACACCGACCCAACTAGTAGAGAGCGAAATCACCAAGACTCGAACCATGGACCTCCTGCGTCGAAAGCCGGTGTTCTACCCCGGGCTGCCGCCCCCCCCCCCTTCCAGTGCATAGAGATAATGCCACCTGATTTGATAAATCTTATGTTTATATTGTTAAGAGATTTCCTAAGTTAATCAGTTTCAATCTTTTCTCTTTTTTTTTGAGAAGTAAGCTCGCTTTCTCTCTCTCTCTCTCTCTCTCTCTCTCTCTCTAGAAAGAGAGATAAGAAGAAAGAGAGAAAAGAAGAAAGAGAGAAAGAGAGAGAGAGAAAGAGAGAAAGAGAGAGAGCGAATAACAAAGGAAGAACTCTCTTTCTTCTTCTCGCTTATTCTCTCTTTCTCTCTCTCTCTTCCTCTCTATAGCTTTAACTTTTCTGAGGTTCACCAGTGGGATCCAATACGGCGATTTTTCAATCTGAATGGTTCTTAAAATGCTTTCACAAAAATTTGAACTGATCTATTTTTACACCCACGGCTTACTTTGCAGTAACCTTACTATTTCAATAACTTCACAATTTCTGTTGCTTCCATTTGAATTCACGTAAAACAAACATAACTAAGCCTTACTTAAAATTAATTGCTTTTTTTAAAAATGAACCAAGCCTTGAAAATCACTGCCTTTCACGGGTTTAGATTTAGTAACAAGCTTTCGATTTTTCAAACGTGGTAGTGATAATTGGTATTTCTCTCTTCCTAGTAATACTTGATTCCAAGCTTCATGATTCATTCAGTCATCTCTTTCCCTAGCTTGCTAGGTCTAAGCATAAAAATCAATACGCGTGAAACGTTCAGATAAAATCAAACGTTTTCCCAGCACTTGCTTTGATAACCCTCCTACCCTTTCCCCCATAAACTGACATTCTTCGATTTTGGGATCCTCTCTTTTTACACAATCAATCATGCAACAAATTCCTATTACATATTTGCTATCTTTCTTCAAGCAAATGTTACGCAATAAGATTGGCAACTCAAACTGTATAGTGGTGTTGTAATCTTTTTTTTTTTCATATTTTGGGATTTCGTTCTAAACTAGCTATTTTAGGCCCCAAAATGCTTATGATAAGATATACATTTTCCTTTTAAGTGGCTTTTCATATAAACTGGAGTGATAGATTTACTCAGATGAGGTCAAAAAGCTATCAGAATTCGTTGGGATAGGATTAGTATTATTATTTTAAAAAAACGTCCTTTTGAATGTGGAACATTTTTATATAAATATTTGTATCGTGTTTCAGATGTTACTAATACCTCTTTTAAATAAACGTATTTACATAAAGGAGAATTGTTATCAGCCTCCATTTTTTTCGCCGTATAGGATCCCCCAGGGGAACCTAGGAGACGTTAAACCCGGAGAGAGGGAGAGAATTCTCTCCCTCCCTCTATAGAGAACCTCCATTTTTTAATGAAAAGGAATTGAACTTATATAGTTATGTTCAATAATACGAAATTAATCGTTATTGACTAATACTTTTTAAAAATTTAATTATGTAGTACCATATAAAATCACAAACATTAAAATATATATAACCAAGTTCAATCGTCACTTTTTCTTGGAACTAGATACATTTTAGTCAATGTTTTCTGACATTATACCTTGCGAGATGTTGATTGTAAGTATTTAACAGAGAACAATTTTTTTTTAAAGTAGTCTTTGTTTGTAAAAAGCGAAGCTCCGTCCTAGTTCAACATTTCCCGTGTTCTCAGGAAAGATTGCAATTTAATTATGGAGATGTAACCCCGGGGCTGGATACCCAGGTCTTGGCCCAAACAGGTCACACTATACGACAGCAGGGGGTTCGAGACACGGTACAGTCGCTTTACTAATTCATCTCACCTGCCTACCCCCATCCTCCTCTTTTCCAAAGAAGACAAAATAAAAATAAGAATAAAAACATAAAACAAGATATTATTATGACATTGTTCTTCTTCACACTAGGTATCAATAAACATTGGATTTTCCCGTGGCGGACATAACTACAAGTTACTTCTTGTACTTTTCTTTAAAAAATCAATGCGGGTAGGGACAAGTTTGACATGCAGTTTATTTAATCAATTCTGCCTGTGTCATAAACACCTGAACGTGAGTTCCTACTGTCACTGTGCTCCAGAAATAAATTCTAAACGTTTTACCGAAAGCCTTCCCCAAATGTTATGGTTAATTTAGATACGGTTTTCTGGTTGTTGTTTTTTTTTTTGTGTGCAAAACCACTGACCTTAGGATCTTGTATATCAAATGATAGGTCAAAGTTGTGAGAGGATAGTAACAGTCTAGATTGTAATAAATAGTAAAGACAATAAAAAGCAAGCCGGTAAGCTTGACTTTTAAATCATGAAGATGTATTTTAATTTTGTATTGTAATTGAATATGATCAAGATTGAATATTTTTGGATCAAACTAAGGTTATCGACATCAACTGCTTGGATATCCACTAAAAAAAAATAAGAAAACATAATATAATAGGATAGAAGAATCAACAAAATGAACATGACTTTTAAACCATAAAGATGGATTTTAAATGTTTTAAAGTTAATAATGTAGCACGTAGTCATTTTTACTGTCAAAAGAAGGGTATTTTGCCACTTATCATTCTAATGATTTACGCAGCTTTGCGGACTAAACTAATCTTGATATTAATTTAAGGGATATATTCAGCAACATCTCGTGTATTTTTCATAGTGTCTGTCAAACAGACTGCAGCTTAAAAATACCCAGACTTTAACAGTACTGTTCCGTTGCCTTGTTTAATTTATTTTACCGTATAATATGCATAACGTGTGAGTGCCATTTCCTTCTAGAATAAAAATCAGTGACATGATGTATGCGTGAAAAGACCTTCCATGTTTACCAGCAACATTGAAGCTCAAAACCTAATAAAGTTAATGCAACTATACTCTGTGTTCCATCCATAAAATAATTTTTTTAAATGTCTGTGGTTGTTTTAAGGCCTGTCAAATAACGTGGCGGGGTGCGCCCACTACTATTTGAAACATGATTAGCCAGTGCCATGAAGAAATCGATACTGTCATCAAAACTGAGAGGCTCGGCTCCGGGCCTTTTCCACTTGAGTGCTTTGAAATGATTCCGGTACCTCTCAGACAGTTATACATCCCTTTTTCCTCCAAGTTATTATTAAATTGCGTTACTAGAGATATTTGCATAATTTACTAGCTCTCGTCCCAAAGCAATATTCGAATGAGGATCACTTCTCTAGCTTGTTGTTTCCTAGCTTTTGAAAATATCAACTGGAGATCAAATTTGCACCGCACAGGGAAAACCTTGTCAAAACCTTTACAGACTAATATACATAATAAAGCGAAATTAACGGAAATATGTTATTGTGCCTCGCAAAGGAAAATTGTGTTCATTTGAATAATGGTGTGGGATGCTTTTTCATCATTTGCATTTCCAGCCCAGGGAAAAGCTTTGTAATGTTCTGAGCTCGATATACAATATGCAAAAAAAGGTTTCATTCCAAAGACAGCGGTTACAATGGTCATATGACGACATGTTCCACTTCCTAATTTGTCTAGTGTCTGTGTCTGTCTTCATGTAATGCTCTGTGGGATATGCTGATAAGATTGACCCATCATTATATTTTATTTAAAGAATTCGATCACATGGAACAAGGATAAAGGTTGAAAAATAATAATAATGTTCATTTCATTATGGACATGGCCTGTATGTTGTCTTTAAGAGTATATAAGGTCGTGTCATGTACATAAAAGATTATTTGGATATATATATATATATATATATATAT
>RQTK01000547.1:247542-266966 GCA_003991915.1 Elysia chlorotica | reverse complement strand
AGGGTTCCATTCCAAAGACAGGGTTACAATGGTCATATGACGACATGTTCCACTTCCTAATTTGTCTAGTGTCTGTGTCTGTCTTCATGTAATGCTCTGTGGAATATGCTGATAAGATTGACCCATCATTATTTTTTTATTTAAAGAATTCGACCACATGGAGCAAGGATAAAGGTTGAAAAATAATAATAATGTTCATTTCATTTATGGACATGACCTGTATGTTGTCTTTAAGAGTATATAAGGTCGTGTCATGTACATAAAAGATTATTTGGATATAGTCTCTTAGAGTATATAACATCGACTCGAATCATGTACTTTTAAGATTTTGGATACATTAATCGCAAGCATAAGATTCTAAATACAACAGTTCCCTCTAGCAATGTATTATCTTAGAGTACATATCATGTACTTTTGATATTTTTTTATTCAGGAATCAACATTCTTAGTTTCAACGTTTTGTATTCGACTCAATTCACTTTACTTTGTTTTTGTCACATCTTTAGATGTTTTCTATAAAGCTCTTTAATGCTGTTAAGGAAACTGGTCTGAAAGGCTTTTGCTCGATCTGTGAACCGAAGAACGTCCACTTTAACATTGAAATGAGGCTTCAATTAGTGCTTTTCCATACACCCAAGTGTTGAGTGCGCGGTGACTCATGATTCGATCCAGGTCATGTGACAATTGCAGATATGTAGTCAATGTCACTACCAGTCTACCGCGCTATCTCTCTGACTTTCAATCTCTCCTTATTGATCTTAATTTCTCTCCTTGCGTCGATTTCTCTCTCTCTCTCTCTCTCTCTCTCTCTCTTCTCAACTCTTTCTCAGTCTCTTTCTCTCTCCTTCTCTCTCTCCCTCGCTCTCTCCCTCTCTCTCTCTTTCTCTCTCTCTCTCTTTCTTCTTTTTCTCTGTTTCTGTCCCTGTTATTCTCACTGCTTCTATCTATCTCTGTTTTCTCTAATTCAATAAGCTCTTACTATTTTAGAGATTAAGTAGTTAGTATATCTATAGTTTAAAAACTGCTTTATTGTTTTACGGACAAGAAGACACAGACTTTTTTAAAGAAAGCATTACGGGCGACATGAAAGAAGGAGTTTTTAAATCGTACGGACTGACAGCAACACGGGTAAAAAAAAGGCAAGCTAAATTCAAAGCCAGTCTTATTCAGTCTTATTTTAAACAATATAAGTTCCCTTGAAAATAAACAACTATGGCATTAGATCTAAATCGATTTCGTTTAACATTTTACTTACGTAATAATCATTTTATCCATTATATCTAAAAATAGATTTCAATCATTAATTTATTTGAAGAAAACAAAACAGGATCAAAATCTCGTTCTTTTAGAAAACTATTACATCGCGATGTTTCAGCTACAACTCTCTTTTGTTTTCCAAGACCTCAAATTATACAAAGTGTTTTTAGGGGGGATTTTCTCCTACTTACAAACGCCAAACCATTCAGCCGTTCTAATACTATTCGGCTAGGTGCCACCGTCTTTGTGCATTGAAATAAAATAATTATTTCTTTTGGAAGCTTCAGACGGCTAAGCCGCTCTCGAAACTCTGATCGAAGTAGACCAATATCCGCGTTCCTAATTTTCCGGTGCCTGATGCCTGGAACTGTCCTCTCTCCATCGTTCCCTCTTTCACTTATTCCGAATTCGCCATCCGTCTTCTTTCTGTCCACTTGTATTTTTTTCCGCTATGTCCTGCTTTTTTTCTTGTTATAGTTTTCTCTTATCCCAACTTCTATCTCTCTGTGTCTTTCTCTCTCTCTCTCTCTCTCTCTCTCTCTCTCTCTCTCCCTCTCTCTCTCTATCCCTCTATCTATCGATCTATTTCTCGATCTATCTATCTATCTATCTATCTATCTATCTATCTATCTATCTATCTATCTATCTGTGTGCCTATCTACCTACCTACCTATCTATCTATCTATCTATCTATCTATCTATCTATTTTTCTATTTAATATCTATCTTCATCTTTTTCTCTCCCATTTCCCATTTCTTTTTCTTCTCTAAATACCACTATGTGTATCGTTAAGTGTTTTAACTTGTTTAGTTAGTAGTACTCTTGTTACTACTATCTCTCTCGCTCCGCCCTCTCTCTCTCTCTCTCTCTCTCTCTCTCTTCCTCTCTTCCCTCTTTCTATCCCTCGCCCCTTCTCTCTTTCCCTCTCTCTCTTCCTCCTCTCTCTCTTCCTCCTCTCTCTCTTCCTCCTCTCTCTCTCCCTCTCCCAAAATTCTCTCTTTCATCTTTTAAACTCCCTCTTGATCAAAAATTTTCTTCCGAAACGTATCCCTACTATCTCAAAGGCACCAGCTCCTAATCCCCTTATGCCTCACAAGTTCTTCGCTCTGTCGCTCTTAAGTTCTTAAGTTCTTCACTGACTCATCTTCTATCGATCACTCGATATTATCCCTCCTGTATCTCCTAATTTTATAGGGGTAAAAGAGATCGTCCTGCCTCGCCCTGTCTTGTGTGAGTCAGGACTTAAAATTGTCGGACATTAATCTTGAGACCCATTTACAATATAGCCTATACAGTGCTGGCGTTGGGAGCTGAGCAAAAAACAAACAAACCAATTTACATATCCTCTGCATTATTTATCGGTCACTCGATATTATGTTTCCTGTCTTCTTTGCATTTATTGGGGGAGAAAGAGGTCGCCCTGTTTTCCCCCGTGAGTACAAACACCGAGCGTGCAGAATTGCTCACCAACAAGTCTCTAGGGATGACCAGTTCAGGTCGCACGGTCTCTCCTCTACTAATTGTGTTTACACTACGTGTGCATCCACCATGATCGCAGAAAAGCGGTAAGGTTGAGAAGGGTTAAGAAGTCTCACATTGCTCCCCGTACTTCACATAATTATTATGAGATCGTGTGCTATTTTTCTCTAGCGTTTGTAAAAGCGATACAATACGTTCGACCTCATCTTATAAATTAGAGCATCATTTGGATCGATTTCGAGTACCGTAATGATGCTGTTCTTTTCTTGTCCCTTTGTTTAAACAATGATGTGTGTCTTCTAGCCATTTTTGTGTGTTCAGATGTAGTTGTTAAGAGATAGCCTTACTTATATCCTACCACTGATCCACAGAGATCAAGGCTGTTATCAGTAACAGAACATCCATAGCATTGACATGATTCAAGACATTAGTAAATTCCGTTATAGTGCACAGAAATAGTATTATAATAGTATATTCTATGAAGCTAATTCCACGGTTATAAATGTAATAATAAAAAAAAAACACAATGCCCAAGATGCTAGTGCGATGACAAACAATCCAACTGTATTGCTGCTTTAATTAATTTGAAGGTAGAAAAAAGTTCCCACTTATAAAAACGCTATTTCGGTTCAAAATTGACAAAAAAATACAATGAAATTCAATGAAGAAATGCAATGGCCTTTCATTAAATGCCTCAAATGAGTCCTTGATGGAAACAAAAATCACAATAATCCCATTCTCTTCTGTAAAAAAAAACAAAGAAACTCCAAAACTTTGCCGAAATCAATTTTTAAAAAAGTACTTTATTTCTCATGATCAGCTAATGGAAACAAACTCATTATAAGTAATACCAATACTTCATTATTCTGATTCGTTTGTTGTTGTTGTTTTCGTTGAAATTCGCCTTCATATTGTCTACAATACTTGATACCCGAAAAGAAAAATGAGAAAGTCACAAACCAATCAATTTGGTTATTATTTTTATTACTCTTTCTTTTTTACAAAATAGTAACGAGAAAAGCAAAACATAATCACACCCTTTCATTTATGTCATCATTTTTTTTATCAAGAAAAAGCGTAATCTCATAAACAAAACAAAAAAATGCAACCAATAAAGCACTATTCAAACCCTATTCAAAGGAGCTTAAATTGTTGGGTCTGATTGAAGAGGTCGGCCCTAGCGCTCACCATTCACACCTGCACGGACCCAATATTGAGAAGTCTTTCGCTCTAGCACGCCCCCTAAATAACCAATAATCTCAGGTACTCAAACCCACGTTTCAATCTCATGTGATTTACTGTTATAAACTAAAGCACGCCACAGTACAGATTTAATCAGTTGTTTTTAAAGCAGATTGTGTTGTACCAAACAATGTAATATGTTGTGGAAAATAGTTTATATAAAATGTAACGACAAATGAATTTATTACTCCAATGTTATAGCACGATTTCAATATTATAACAGGAAATTACTCTCTCGGTTAACTCATTTTCGAAACGTTCACTAAAGAATGTGAGTAACTAATCGATTGCGGTCTAGGTTTTCCGATTATAATGCAGAAGAACTGGTCGCATTGATTCAGCTCCGTTATATTTCATTTGTTTTACAAGTAGGCTGAAAATTTGACAGAAGAAGCAATATCTAGATATTGAAGGGAGGTAAATTGCTATATAGAAGATTATCTAAAAATGAGATAAAGGAAAGGAAATTGTGAAGTAAAAAGAGAAAATCAGACACAGTTCGCTAAGATTGCTTTTGAGCTATAGCCCTGTAAACATAGAAAACACTCGACCTTTTTTTCTTAGGAGTTTAGTTGATTATCTCTGTTTCTAAAAATCATAATTTTTTAACTATTTGATGAATTTTTACACACTATAAGCAACGCAAAAAGTAAAGAAAAATTCGACTTATGCTTGATTCAATATAGTTGCCTCACAATTTACTAGAATGAGGCGAGACAGTTTTTGGTCAATACTTTTCGGTCGTTAGCAAGTAATTTTGCTTCGATTCTTGTGGATTTAATATTTCCCTTCGGGTGGAGAGTCAATTATGGGAGAGAGAGAGAGAGAGAGAGAGAGAGAGAGAGAGAGAGAGGGAGAGAGAGATAGAGAGAGGGGGGAGAGAGAGACAGCCAGCTAGCCAACCAGCCAGACAGACAGACAAACAAACAGGTGCACGTACAGAGATACACGGAGACAGAGACAAATACACATGCAGAGAGATAGAGACTCAGAGAAGAGGACAGACAAACATACAGAGAGAAAGAGATGGAGAGAGAGAGATGCAGAAGCAGAGAGAGAGAAATAGATGAAACAGACACAGAGATATTTACCAGAGAGAGAGAGAGAGAGAGAGAGAGAGAGAGAGAGAGAGAGAGAGAGAGAGAAAGAGAGTGATAGTGACAGAGAGACAGACAGAGAGACAATGGCAGAGAGACAGAGACAGGCAAAAAGACAGAGACAGAGAGACAAAGAGAGAGAGTGAGTTAGGAAGATAAACAAGAATTTTCCAGAAAGCGCCTGATCAGGTGCTTTCAAATAGATCACCATGTCTCTAAATTTTAAAACGATGCCTTAGCATAAGAAAAATAATAAAATACTAAACAAAAACAAAATCATGGGGACCTTGCAATCAGTAAACACAACCCCTGATATCTTGCCCTATAAAACAAAGGAAACAACAATTTGAAATGCGATCTACAAAACGAACATAAAGATAAAGCATGTACTAAGATTAATCCCCCAATTTCACTGAAATCGTTAGATTACAATAAAGATGAAATAAACGTTTTTGTTGTATGGATGGATGCTCTTTGTTTTGTTTTAAAAATACAGTCATGTATTATTCTCTATGTTTTGTAACACATTTAAATGAGTTTTAATGTGTAAAAGCGTAATGAGCTGTGTATATTGGATTTAGCGAGCTATAAATAAACTGTATTATTTATTATTATTATTATTATTATTATTATTATTATTATTATTATTATTATTATTATTATTATTATTATTATTATTGTTGTTGTTGTTGTTGCTCCTGTTGTGTTTGTTATTATTAATGTTTTATATGATATGCATTTTTAGTTTGAACCGCGCTAGTATCATTCAGCCCAGACTTGCAAGTTTGATTGATCGTGTTGCGCTATTGCTCTTCAATTTTATGCACTGCCCTTGACAGCTTTAATAACTTCGCGTTTCGCCTCAAAAGATTTTTCTGTCGACAAACTCAGAAGCATAACATTATTGTTATGGTTACTAGATAAAAATAGAATAAAAATGGACCTGCGCACCCTATACTGGCTTCTGGGTGGTTAGGTATACCGATGCGGCTGAGTTTCCTGCATTCTTTTTTTGTTTGTTTTTTGTTTGTTATAGTTTTACGTTTTTCTATAGTTTCAGTATAGCTAGTACTTATTGCCTTAAGCGATAACATCTTACGACAGAACCGTTTAATTAAAACTATGTTTTGACATGCAACGTCCAACATCAGCACTATACATGCTATATTGTGGACGGATCCCAAGACTGACGTCTGACAATTTTATGTGTTGCGACACACGAGATAGAGCGGGGATACCACCACTCTTGTCTCAGCCGATCACATTTAACTGACACCGACCCAACCAGTAGGGAGCGAAATCACCAGGACTCATAGCTTACAACTGGTCGTGAGCCTGTCTATTCGCGTAATTATACATACGAGGCGTTGAAAGCTTATCGCAACGTTCTACGTACGACCCTTTGTTGTTGGTTTTTTATTGCTAGAGTCTACTCCATTACTCTAGCACTAACACTGTTAAAGCTCGTTCAGCTTTCGAATGCTCCTCAAAACATAAACCGGTCTTGGCTCTCTAGAACAGACACGTAAAGTCTCACTGTGGCTTTACTCAACCTACAAGCGACAACAGAAAACATACATGCTGTAACGCTGAAAAAAAAAACCCCAAAAAGAATTTCTATGAGTAGAACAAGAATCCGTCATCATAGTTGTAAAGTATCCTCATCCTTAAAATACATTAGATTTATAGCATTTTCTAAATGATAGAGGGCACTACTCAACTGAAATGACAAATAAGAACCCCCCCCCCCCCCAACCATGCTGTGACCATGCCCCAATGTCCAAGTGGCTACCATTGACCAAAAGCAGCTTAACCTTGCACCGGACTAATCTTGTGACCAAAGGAATTCCCGAAATAGGACACTCTTTGCATTCTTTATTTAGAAATAGGTGACGGTCACATGAATCTACTAGATTTCTGTGGTGGCGGTACATACATTGGCATGGAAACAAGGTTTTCTCTGTAGCGGATATTGCACTACTTCTATCGACCCAATTTTATAACAACTACCGACAAACTGATGTGCTCCCTACCTCGTTAGCCTTATTTTGCAGCGTTACCAAACTTTTTTTTAAATAGTCAAAAACGTATTGCACGTGCTTTCTTACATTTTCATGTGTTAATATGCATGTTACATATAATTTTAGTTGCATACTGGTTAGGAGGTTCTGTATATGTGATGCTATCGGAGACAGGTGGAAAAGGGAAGATTTGGAGCGGTTTTTCTTTTAGGTGTGTTTTTTTTTTAGAACAAAGTCTTATTAAACCAAATCACACACAAAAAATGTCAGCGAGTAGAAGTTAAATGTTTGAAAGTGTTTGGTCCAGTATCAAAATTGAGCATTTTCCAGAGTTATTGAGCGAATAATTATAATGGAGACAAAAATAGATTCCAAACAGATGTAAGTTGTTTGTTCCGTCCTGTATCCAAGATAAACCTTTAGAACGACTAGCGGTGAAGTTGAGCAGTGGAAACGTTCAAATGGTAGCGAAATAAAGATAGTATCCGACCACCGTCTAATACATGTCTAAATGCCGGCGATATGGATGTCTTTGTAAGATATATTCAGCTTAGGGGTGGCTGAACAACTAGAAAACCTTGTCGCATTGTTTGTGTCTTTTCCTCAACATAAGCGTTGTGGAGTTCTCTGTCCAAACAGGTAGTCAGCCGGTAGAAATATTCTCAGTTGTTTTCCAGGAGTCAAATTCTTGAAAAAAATGTTCGACTTTCCTGCTCAAGTTATGACCAAACACTTCCCTAGGCCTGGAAGGCTGGAGTGTTCCGAGTGGTTCCAAAGCAAGATTTGATGGTTTGATAGATCTCTGCTGCTCTCTCCACTAGCCCGGCCGATATTTACCCACTCTCGTGAGCCTATGGACCATAGATGGCCTCTTGAGACTTACGGGATTAGATCTATACTTGGCTCACACGTGATTGCTAAATGTTTGATGAGCTCCCGCCAAAACAATCAGACGCGGGCTCAGGCCTGCTAGAGATACAACGGCGTATGACGAGGTCTCTCTTGGTGTTCTTGTGTAATGTCGCCTAAGCCTTAAACACGGTGTTACAGGACGATGGGAAAAAAACTGTTTTCAAACAGGTCTATATAACAGCCTACCATAGATTTTTAAAGGAGACTTATTTCTCCTCCCTTTCTCCCAATCCTTCTCTTCCCCTCCCCCCCCCTCTCTCTCTCTCTCTCTCTCTCTCTCTCTCTCTCTCTCTCTATATCTCTATATATATATATGTCTGTCTTCCTCTTTTTTCCTCTCCTACACTCTCTCTTGCTGTCTTTCTCTCTACCCGATCTACCCTCTCTCCCTATCTCTCTCTCTTTTTGCGGTGTCTTTGCCCTTTCCCTCTTCAACGCACATCTCATAGCCATGTGGCTTATAATATTCCTAAAATAAGGTTTTGGTTGAATAAAATACGTATCATAAAAGTAAAAGAACAGTCTAGCTATGACATATGCTTTGCAACTTTACAAAGATGAGGGCAAAAACAATAAAAAAAAATTAAGAAAAAATATGATTTCCTCCAAACAAACTTAGGTCCCTGCAACTTAACATCATGATTCTTACTCCTCCGTCCTTTCTTTGACTCAGCTTGTCATTTCCACGCGTTGTTTTTTCCCCTTAATTCCTTTCTTTTTACTTCTTCTTCTTCTCGCCTGTGAAGATCCGACGGCAACTTCTCGTAAAATGCATGCGACTAGAGTGAGGGGATGCATAATGCAGAAGAAATAAGGCCGGGAGGTCAAAGGAGCTTACGCATGTCGGCAGCTAAAGGCAATTTAGACTGCATTGAAAAGGTAACAGGGGGAAAAACACAAGCCAAGACTTGTAAATGTGTTTGTGTGTGTGTGTGTGTGTGTGTGTGTGTGTGTGTAAATTCGATTGCATTGAAAAGGAAACTGAACGGGAAGGGGGGGGGGGTGCATGCTTGTGAGAATGTGAGTACGTGCAGCTTGTGTTTGTGTTTGAGTTCGAATTTGTTGCTGAACATCCTACGTCGGCACTATATAGACCATATCTTGTGGACGGATCCAAAGACTAAAGTCTGAAAATTTCACGTTCTTCAACTCAGAGACAGTGCGGGGACACCATGACTCCTGTCTCAGCCAGTCACATCACAGGATATGTTGTTAAAGACCAACTCTATAACTTGTGGGTCACATTATACTGACACTATATACAACCAGTAGGTGACGAAATCGAACAAATACATTTTGGCAGATCGTGGGTTTCGAACCAGGGAATAAACAGTTGGAAGACCAAAGCCCTACTCCCTGTATCTGTTCGTTCTTTGTGTATGCGCAAGAAGCAACGAAGAGAATGCAGGAAAAAATATAATAAAGAGTGACTCATCTAATGTATTTTTACAACTAACTTTTAATCGAACGTTCAGTTATTCCTTGCTGAAATTTTAGAAGCTGTGGGGCTGAAAAAATTATTAAAGGCACTGTTAATTATTGCATTTTGGTTTCAATACTCGTGTGGGTATGAACATGAAGGAGACGCCACTTATATGCGTTTTAATATTTTGGGTTTTTTGAAATGGGGTAGGGGATCATTTATATTGCCATCGTGAAGAAATGTTTTTGTTTTTGTTTGTAACTTGATGAATGAAAGGTCATATCCAATCGATTATTGATTTCTAAACCTAGAACCCCGTTGTGGGTATTCAAGCAGTCTTTTTTTTTTAAATGCGGTCTATATATTTGCAAAGTTTAATTAGAGAAAATCGATATACCACCGACCTCAACAATTATTATTAACCATGAGAAAAAGAAAAGAAAAGAAGCAATGAAAAAAACATATAGGTTAGCAATTGTTATGTTTGAAAAGTAAGAAGAATGTTGTTACGACTGTGGGGTGAATAACAATTGTCAAAAAATATTTGTAAAAACGCCTGTCTGTCGCTACTCGCTATTATTCTTTACATGGGGCATAGTAGACACTTATACATATTATTCAAAAGAAAATATGGAATGGGCCATAGCTTATACAATATATCTAATCATTACAAATTCTATGAACAATATTATTGAAGAAAAATAATCTTGACATGGCTCTTCATCATTAGCAATGACGTTGACACAAACTCTCTCTCTCTCTCTCTCTCTCTCTCTCTCTCTCTCTCTCTCTCTCGCTCAGTCATTTTTCTAACATTTCTATTGCATATGGCTGCCCTCTCTCTCCCTCCCTTGCTCTCTCTCTCTCTCTCTCTCCCTCTCTCTCTCTCTCTCTCTCTCTCTCTCTCTCTCTCTCTCTCTCTCTCTCTCCCACACAGGTTCTGACCCGTCCAGTCTTGTTTATTTCAAATCCTCGATCCGCTCCCAATAATTATTTTTATAATAAAACCAAAATGTTTCCATCTTACACGAGTCATCACACTACGACGACTTCGCTACAGTTAATTCCCAGCATCTCCACATCCGTTCTATCTAGAACTAGAACTACTCTATGAAGGCGTTGCGACTCACATGACGATATCGAATAACATAATCAAGTCCTCTTAAGCTTCGAATTGTCCTGGGGTAGAACAGCAGCTGGTTGGGTTGGGGCGGTGTCAGTATAATGTGACTGGCTGAGACAAGAGTCATGGCATACCCGCCCTATCTCGTGTGTGGCAACACATTAAATTGTCAGACGTTCGTCTTGAGGCCCGTCCACAATATAGACTATATAGTGCTAATATTGGACGTTAAAACCAACTCAACTCAACTCAACTAGAATAGAGCTATGATGAAACGCCGGAACAGATTTCGTTACATGTATATGTATATCGTCTTCATTTTGCTATGGGTCATGTTATCGCAAGCCCTCTCATATATCTACTTCCCGACCTCCAGCATCTTTGACAGAGCGGCTTGACCCAGATCAGGCATGGTTCACCCCATTAAGCCTATTAACCGAAATGAACCAATGCTTTTTCCCTATGATCTTGGGGGTCCACCGGGAAAGGTGAGAGACTGAGAGGTAGAGTCGCGTTACTCCTGACACCGTGGCTGGGATGAAGCTGTCGCTGAGACCACTACAGGATCACGTAACAGACTTGCTGGTGACATTATGAAAGGCGTTAACTCAAGAAATAGTACTGGTCGAGGCAGTCAGACTGGCACGTGTCTCTCACACCGAAGGCATAGACTATTATGTATGGAAGCAAAAATAACCAAGGTGGTGGTCGTAAAGTAGTAGTAGTAGTAGTAGTAGTAGTAGTAGTAGTAGTAGTAGTAGTAGTAGTAGTAGTAGTAGTAGTAGTAGTAGTAGTAGTAGTAGTAGTAGTAGTAGTAGTAGTAGTAGTAGTAGTAGTAGTAGTAGTGGCAGTCGTAACAGCAGCAGCAGCAGCAGCAGAAGCACCACCACCACCACCACTCTACCAATCATAAATAAATAGCTATTGACACATTCACACACGGCAATAGCAACGCAATCGAATGGCCGCAAAGATAAAGCATTAAAACTACTTAATCTAATCCAAAATGTAATCACTCAATCAGAATGAAAAGATTGGATATTAAATGATATTACTGCTACTTCAATTGTTGATTTAATAGATAATGCCCATAAATATTTTCCCCACATACACTTTATAAAGTGAAGCGATAGTTATAATTGGAAATTTGCTTTTGACGTGAACTACTGAAAAAGTTTTGACTTCGTCTTTGTTATACTCTCCTTAATTAGTTCAAAATAGAAAACATAATTAGCAAATTGTTTGATCAATCAACTGCTATTTTTTACCACATCAGAAGAAAAACGTACATGATTTATCGAAAAATTACACAAACAGGTATTTTAGAAATACAACTTAAGCAGAGAGCCCATGCTAATCTGTTTACTCATGCGATGTGTCTATTTTAACATAATCATTTCCACTGTGCTCTCAATCCCCTGACTACCGTTATATTTTACGGATGGTAAACATAATTTCATGAGTAAATTATTTCAAATAAAGCTTATTCAAGAGGAAGATTGTTATCACGTATTTGCGGATAATTTGATCAATGATTAAATTGCCTATGCCGCCAAAACAGAGATGCGGTGTAACTGAAAATAGAATATTTAATTACTTGGTTTGTCAATCGCCAAAAAAGCCATTATTTCCGATTGTCATTATAACCATCATAATTGACCTTAACGTTACTTATATGGCAGAGGATGAATATGTTTGTCTAGTGACATGTATAAGAGGATATTAAAAACAAAACATAATTAAATTAGTGTCTCAACGTTTGTTCGAATGTCCAATCCATTTTTCGGTATTTGAGTCTATTTCCTGGGGGTATTTTAGCAATGGCATTTTTTGTTTATCTAGATATGATTAAGGAGCTTATACTGCTGGTTCAACGTGAGACCTTTTTTACTAAAGAAGAAATATGTGGGGGAAAACGAAGAGGTTTTGAATGGCAAATTAATTGACACGAGATAATTTTGTTTCGATTTTGATCGAGGCTAAACAAAAACGACAGCCCAGTTCACCGAATTGACTGAAGTGAACATAGTAATACTGATGTTTGTATTGTGAAGTAGTATGATAGTTACGACAGAAAAAATGATAACCGGTGAGTATTTTTTGTTCAGCCCACAAACCTAATAAGATAAAAATGTAAACTGTGCTACTTGTGCATAATATTGGAATGTTATAGCTCACTTTGGTTCTAAATACAAATGTTTGTTTATTTCAACCTGTTATTTGTGGCAAATTTGGCCACAACGTATCCGTACTTGGCTTTAAGTTCAAGTGGGTAATACAATATATTGGCGCTTCCCTACTAATATTTCAGGTTAAATAAAAGGTCTGCGAACCACATCTGATCAAACAAAATCTAATATGCGTAAATGGCGACTCAGGGACAACGCTTGAACACTTGCGTCAGTTTGCCCAGTTTCTTGAGCCCTTCGAAATGTTCAACTTAAGAACAAAGGGCTGTTGTCGGTACATGCCTTCACAAAATGATCTCAGTGATCAATGAGCGAAAATCGATAATAAAAGACAGCACTCGAAAACACGCTGATTGACAGGTTGTTGTACTATTGTTGTTGTTGTTGTTGTTGTTATGATTATTATTATTATTTATTTATTTATATTTTTATTAAATACTATTCTCATCAAATAGGACAGTGCTGGTTGAGTATCAAACTTTCATGACTTCGGACAGCAGCAATCCCGTAAAATCAGCTTAGTGTTGTAAAGAACTGCCCTTCATCATCTCGTAGAATAGATGTCAGCTTAGGAGGTTAGAAAGGGGCGGGGGGGGGGGAGGCTTTATGGGATGTACTAAGGACTCCTTGTACTAAAACAAGTTTTTGGCGTTTATGGTTATAACAATTGGCAATGTTATACAAGTACGGATGGGGTATACAAAAAAAGAACCACAAAAGTTTTAACCTTTGGGGTCCGTAAACAAGTTGAATGTCACTAGTCTCATTGCGAAATGGCAAGTCATTTTTTTTTCTTTCCAAGCACGGGATAGTCATAATAGCTAATTGCTTACAAAAGATGACTTGATAGTAATGTAATCTGTCTGTCCTGAATTCAGATCTCCGGTGTTTTTGATAAATTAGTTTTGTAAAAGTCACCTTTCCAACTCTCTTTATATCTGGTCTTCCGAGTTCAAAAGGGCCAATAGTATTTCCCTGGAGTCCTTTAAATGTTGTTTTTTTCTGGGACATCAAAGTTTGATGAAATGTCTCGCTATAGCGTTATAAAACGTTAGTAACGTCGTAAAAAGAACACGAGAAACGAAACTGTTTTGCTTTATAAATAACTCCTTTCTCTCTCTCTCTCTCTCTCTCTCTCTCTCTCTCTCTCTCTCTCTCTCTCTCTCTCTCTCTCTCTCTTTCTCTTCAGCTTTCTCTTTCGCTCTATCTCTCTCACTATCTTATTCAAATCAGTTTTAAAATTCCTTTTTTTATATCATGGACGGCTAGTTTTCTCCAGATTATCCGTTGTTTGCTGTTGTTTTTTTTTCTTTTCTTTTGCATTCTTAAGATAATAATTAAAGTAACATTTTTAATTAAACTTGGTGCCAAATTCATAAATAATGCTGATGATAAAGGAAAATTGTGCTCCGTAAACGATTATCGCTGGTTAGAGAGGTTCGACAGTAATGTTTATTCAACAGTCGTTATTTGTCTTTTGCACCAGAGAGTTGAACTTATGAGCAGAATGTCTGGGGTTCGGATCCCACCTTCCTCCACCATCTCCCATATAGGATTCTTCAGGATACGTAGGGGGCATATCAAATGCTACAATTATTTTAGTCTTTATTTTTCCGTTCAATTATGACAAAGAATAAAGTGATGATTTGTTCCTTTCATTGGAGTCCCAATTATTTTTTTTCCTCTATATCGCATATACTATAGGATTTATCAGAACACCAAGGGGGCGTATCAACGATTATAATTTGTCGAAATTTGTATATCAATAACGATATGGAATTGATTGGACTTTTGTTTCCACGGAGCCGCGATTAATTTATTTGTTTGTATTTTAACAACCTATGTCGGCGAATAAGCTATACCAAGGGAACGTCTGACAATTTCGCCATGCAGAGACTAGTGTTCTTGCTTAACGGCCAAACTCAGCACTTAATTATTAGAGGCTATACTTGTGAGGCAGAGCGAGTACTAATCAATTCTGAAATAGATAAATTAAAGAATACTCACAATTTTCGAGTTGAGGCTGTCCAGTTCTCTCTCGGCCACCTTGCGTCTGTCGCTCTCTGACTTTTTCCTGGAAAAGCTGGACAGCTTGTGCAGGACGAAGCTGGTAGGACTGTGCTGGTTGTTCTGATGGTGGTTCCTCCCTTTGGACTGGGAGCCGTGAGAGCTACCTCTCGACCCGCCACCGCTAGTCGCTACCACTGGCTGAACGTTAGGCGGCGGATTGGGCTGTTGCTGTTGGTTACCATACTGCAACTGCTCCTGCTGTTGTTGTTGCTGATGGTGCTGATGGTGATGGTCTTGGTGAGGATGGTGATGGAGATTGTTGTTGCTGTTGGGAGGTATCCAGGTGTTCCCTTGGCTTTGCTGAGGACTTGTCGTGGTGCTAGGAGTTTGAAACGCCGTCCTGCCCAACTGAGAAGTGTTGCAACACCGACATCTCGAGTGACTGGTGGGTGTGTTACTCTTCATGGCGCTTCCGTTTTGGCGAGAATTAGTCATGTTTTTAGATAGAATACTGTTGTCGTACATCTTTTGTCTGAAATAAATACAGATAAATTTTGTTTCTAAAAAAGAAAAACATTCTTTCTTATCAAAATAATTATAGATTAATAAGAATCAAATCAGAATCTAGACTTGTACGCAATCCTTATAATATTAAAGTTTGTTGTGCCCTTCAAAATTATTATAATTCTCCTCTGTGTTTAAAACTAGTAAACGGAAACAGAGCTATCTAAATTTCATCGTTTCTTTGGATATTCCTTTACATGCAAGGTAATTCATTTTTACAATTTTATGTATGTTTTAATCCTAACATTTTTGTTTTATTACCAAAGCAGTATCTTGGAGCGAGTTGTTTTTTTTTCTGCGTTTCCTTTCAACTCTTTTGTCGTTTAAATATTCGTCGCAGTTTAAATATGTATATAAAATCAGTAGGCCAATTTAGTGTTGTCTAAGAACTTTATTCAGAAATGCAAGATCTATTTTGGAAAATAGGGCGCCGATGCTTTTCGCATTGGCTATAACTTAGGCTTCAAAAGATATTTTGGAAGCCTTGCCTAAAATAAACGATTATACATACTGATGTATCATGCCTTTTCATTATCCTACGCATGTAATGCGTTTCACAAATATTTTTGGAAGTTCGGAAAAAAAGGTATAGAAATGGGAAAATCCAAACATCAAAATAGGAAACCAAAAAATGCCTGGAGAAGGATGATTTGAAAATTGTAGGGTTATTTCTTTGCTTCGGAAACACTTCATTACACTCTGTCCAGTCTACGAAAGCTGTGTACTTTTTAAACGAAAAAATGAGGTACGGGAGAGAGACGCTTGGAGACAAATATAAACAAGACAAAGATGATAAAGCTTAGAGAAAGGGAGATAGGAGAGAGTGAGAGAGAGTGACAGAGAGAGAGAGAGAGAGAGTGAGAGAGAGAGAGAGCGGGCAGAGTCATCTACAAAAAATAGAGAGAGGTGAGAGATAGACAGTCAGACAGACAGACAGGCAGACAGACAGATAGTTAGAGGCAGAGTCATAGCCATAGAAAAATCACGGGGGAAAATAGAAGAGAGGGAGGACAGAGAGAGAGAGAGAGAGAGAGAGAGAGAGAGAGAGAGAGAAGGGAGATGAAGACCGAGAGAACGAAGCCTTTTTTTTAAAACCTGAATAGTGTAGGGTAAAATTCAGGGAGAAGTAAATTTAAACAATACATGTATAGTTTACTTATAACTGTCAAAATACTCTGAGCAAAAAATGTTTATTGATTAGCAAATTATATCGCTTTCATCATACTATACCATTATGCGTTGGGTTTTTTTTTCAAGAATTCTTTTGTTTATTATTATCTTTGATGTTGCTAGTCACTAAAGTATCTATTCTAAAGCAAAAAAATACTTTTAACTACAAGTGCCAAAATACCTCAAGGAATAGACAAAGGTTGTTTTTTTTTTTTTTACATGAAATAATGCCATCTTTTTATAGAACACTTAGGAATTTTAAAACGCTTAAAACAACACAATACAATTTAAACGTACATAATAGGTTCTAACTACAAATTAAAGCGATTGCGTAACAAAAACATGCACTTAGAGCAGTATAAGTATGCTGAAATGGATATGTGTAAATAGCACTGGAGGAATGAGCAGCGGGAATGTTTGCTTAATAAAATCTTTACTAAAATCTTTGTCTCAGACCCTTAGCTATGCACTCGACTCAGGCAAGCCTAACCGCCTTGATAAAAAAATCGATGCCATCTCAGATTTGTCATATAGATTTAAACCCAGTGCTCTTTGCAATTAATGGGGAACTGAGAATAGGCAAAGTTTAACTCATTTTTAAATAAATGAGAATTGTTTCATTTATTCCTAGCCCCTAGTTTTTTTTCCATTAAATTTTTTTTTAAATATTCGGGTTTTTTTCTATTGTGTGTGGATACGTGGCGCTTTCGCTTTATCCGTGAAGCTCAGTCCTAAAAAATTATTATCTCCTAGATCTCAAGAAATATTTAATGCGGTGACGGGACCCCAGATTGTGATTTCCGGGACTTGACTGGTCACATTATACTGACACCGACCAAGCTAATAAAAAAAGGCGGCTATGGCCGGATTCGAACCTCTGAGGCCAACACTTTAACCCCAGTGCAATCATGTTCCCTAACCTACTAGTCAGGAACAAGGCAGTTAAAGCAGAGTTCGAACCCCGCACCTCCAGCATCAGAAGGCCAGTGCTTTAACCCCAGCGCAACCAGTTGGTGTCAAGGTGGTTCGATTGGGCTCCGAGACTCGGACCTCCAGAATAACCAAAAAACTTTAGCGTCCCAGCCCCACCTCCCGCCCCTTCCCTAATGCCGTTTTCCCGGTTTTCGTGGTCGCTCATTATAATGAGCAACCGGACCCGTGCTCAAGGAATAAAGTCAACGGTGTATTTTTATTTAATACTTTAACTCCAGCGCTACCACGCTCCCCAACCAACCAATAGGTTGTGGGACTTGAACCCCGCAACTCCAGCATTAGAGACGGACGCTTTAACTCCTGCACCTCATTCCCCCTCCCGTTTTCCTGTTTTTCGAGGTAATAATGTGAGCAATCGTACACCGTGCTCAAGAAACAAAGTTAACGGTGTCTTTTGTTGTTGTTGACATTTTAACTCCAGCGTTACCACGCTCCCCAACTAAGCTATAGGTAGGACTTGAATCCCGCACCTCCAGCATCGGAGACGGACGCTTTAACTCCTGCGTCTCCTTCCCCCTGCCCCTCCCATTTTCCCGTTTTTGGTGGTAATGATGTGAGCAATTTACGTCGGACACTCTGCTCGGGAAACCATCGGAGTCCATGTTGACACAGGCCGCGCGCCCCGGTGTGTGCTCACAAAGCCAGGACGTATTGACCAGTGTTGGGGTTTCTTTACCTCTCTCTCTCTCTCTCTCTCTCTCTCTCTCTCTCTCTCTCTCTCTCCTTTCTCTCTCTCTCTACAATAACGGGTGACGTAATAAAGCCCGTCTGGCATGAGGTCTTCTAGTCGCTCATTGGCTCCGTCAGTTTTGGCAAGAACAATGATTGGATGCACGTACAAATTCGTTTACCAATCGTCTTCATTTTGCTATGTGCCCAATTATCGCAAGGGCTCTCTTGTCATACAATCGGGAAAAACACCGAGTTGGCCAACCCTGACGGTTGTGCAAATGGCGAGCGTTTCTCTACATAATGTTAATCACACAAACTTACATACAGCGTGACATTGTGTAAATTAACGTTAAAGCTTTTTGTTTTGGAAAAGCGTAATTTTTATTCCCCGTTAAGTTCAAGCAACTTTTAGAACTGTTTTATTTTTAACATTATTGTTAAGACAATTTCAGTACAGAGAAATTTGTATAGTTTTTTCTGACAAAATAACAACCTTTTTTTTCTTCTAAGGAACAGGTGTAGATAGACTTTAAATATAAAAATGATTACCAAAAATATATTTTGAAGTTCTCTTAAGATAATTTAAGTACAATGTATTTTGTATAGTTTGTACATACATAATACAATCTTTAATTATTTTTTACCGCGCGGGTGTAACGGCGGCTTTAAAGAAAAGATCGATCACTGAAAATATCATGTGAATTTTTAGTTGCCTTTTGTATAAAAGGAGATTAATGGGGGTGTGTTTAGTTGTCTTGTTTGATTTCTTGAAAGCTTTCAAAAAGAATG
Source organism: Elysia chlorotica (assembly GCA_003991915.1). Classification (NCBI taxonomy): domain Eukaryota; kingdom Metazoa; phylum Mollusca; class Gastropoda; family Plakobranchidae; genus Elysia; species Elysia chlorotica. Next base: position 248,025 of record RQTK01000547.1, on the reverse strand, counting down.
AGTAATAGTCTGGGTTTTTAAGAGATTACTGTATGTGTTTGATTTATGAAGCTTCGGGAATAAAGACCCAGTTTAGAAATTTCACCTACAGAGCGTGGCTCCCTTAAACCAATTTATAACTGTCTTGTTTCCATAAAATCTATCAGGAGCTAACGTTTTCTCAAACGGGACAAAGTGGAAGATGCGTTGAGCAATGAGTTTTAGTACCCAGACAGGTTTAATGATTTATATTAATGTGAAATAGACAACCTCAAAATGGGGTCGATTTTCACACTATGGCGTTACAGCTTAAAGTGCATCAAATGTTACGTTCATTGATTTTGAAAGGCCCTTAGCGGAACGTCTAGCCGTCTCAATAATTTATAGAGAAACAATAGTAGTAGTAGTAATAGTAGTAGTGTAGTAGTAGTAGTAGTAGTAGTAGTAGTAGTAGTAGTAGTAGTAGTAGTAGTAGTAGTAGTAGTAGTAGTAGTAGTAGTAGTA
>RQTK01000547.1:235638-247329 GCA_003991915.1 Elysia chlorotica | reverse complement strand
CTACTACTACTGCTACTACTACTACTACTACTACTGCTACTGCTGCTACTACTACTACTACTACTACTACTACTACTACTACTACTACTACTACTACTACTATTACTACTACTACCACTTCTACCACTGCTGCTGCTGCTACTACTTCTACTGTTACAACGACAAGTACGGGCTTAGTGAAATAATACAATTGTCGTATTCCATAGGTGTAATTTCCAGTCTAGTCACATAAACTATCACGCGAAGGAAAGCTTCAAATAACGTGTCTGAGTAAATGTTTAGACATTGCTCATATTTGAATCGCTGCAACAGATCATTTTGATCATTTTGATCCTTCCTTGTGTAATTGATACACATTTGAAAGAAAAATTAATAAACTATAATAAAAAAAAACCCACACATTATTAAAGTGTATGACAGAAGTGGAACGATATCATTGCAATTAGTACCCAAAATTGCCAATAAGGAAGGAAATCGGGGGAGAGAAAAGGAAAGAAGAAACTAGACTTTAAACAATCAAAAGAAAATGTGACAAGACGAAAATTCTATGTTATCTTTGTAAATATGTCATGATAGAGAAAGCATAATGGTCAGATTTTTATAAATACAGAGTGATCAAGTTTTCTTACGTTAAGTTATGCCGGGTATATATTTGAGAGGATAGCACAGGCTCAAACGTTTATACAATAAATTTGACGTGCGCTTAAAATTATTAATAAGGATTAGACTGATAAAATTTGATTAAGTTTAATATTTCATACTTTGACACTACAGCGTTCCAGGATTACACTCTTTGAAATAATTCTCAGTATAAACAGACCGTCTGTTCTAAAATATATATATATATTGTAAAAATATTAACCTTTATCATGTGACTGATTAATTATAAAAACTAGCACAAATTAATAAGCCTAAATTCTACAATATTATAATGTACACAGACTAGCAATTATAGTAATTATAAAATTCTTTAAGATGTACAGAAAAGACTTAAATAAAGAAAAGAGACGCAACATGTTTTTGTTGTGTTTTTTTGTCTTTAGGATTGAAACATCAAAATGAAATTGACCTTTTTTATTTTTGGTAAATTTTGTTAAAGTATGACTAAAAGGATTTGACACTCGGATTTCCGTCGGCTAATAATCTAGTGGGTTTTATTTTTTAATTTTTATTTTTAAGAGACAGCTTGACTTTACACTATTGTAAATAAATTGAAACTATCAGCTACGCAGAGACTCTCTATCCAAATACTCAATAATACTTGAATGTAGATTAGAAGAAAAAGACAAATAGATTACACTATAATAAATCAAAACTATCAGTTGCACAGAAACTGTATATCTCATACTCAATCTGACTGCATGCGTGTTCCCGCATTGACACTCGCTTGTATTGGTCTAATCTATCTCATCGGCATTAAGTACTTAATTACGAAATACAAATTAAAGAATGTACAGTCTTGAAATTGCGTGTTATCCTTAAAGTCGGGTAATATTTTAGAATGATCACTGGCGTACCTAAGAGCCTGGTAAATTTCATTTCAATAAATAATCATAATTATATATCTATCCATTCGCGCAATGTTATACATTTTAATATAAAATTCTAGTCACTCATCCTACCTCGTTCCACGTTGAAGGTTCGTTTGACCCAACGGTAGGCCCAGCTGCGAAAATTGTCACTAATTTGCTTCAACCACACGACAATATAAAGCGCGACAAATCACATTTAGAACAAATCTGGCTTCACTCACGAGCTTCGGAAAAAAGGGTGTTGGAAGCAGGGCCCCTTGGCACGCTCACTCTAGATCAACATCTAGATCTAATGATGGATCCAGTGTTGAAGTCGGGCTAGATCTAGCTCGCGGTATAGGACTGCGCAGCGTGGCAAGTCTTGTGGGTCTATGGGAGTGAGCATTGTTTATATATCGAACGTTTCCCCCAAGCCCTCGCTCTCTTTTTCTCACCTTACGCGATTGAATTCTTGCGCTGCAGCTGACTTCATCCTTTTCACTCAAGGTTCAAGATGCACCTTCCTTCCATCTTTGCGCTTCCTCTTTTTTATTTACTTTGAACGAGGAAAAGGGGCGGGGAGAGGTGTCACTGTACGGCCAAGTGTTTTGAATTGTAAACGTGATAACAGTACCTTTTCTCTCTCTGTCTCTCTCTGTCTCTGTCACTCTCTCTCTCTTTCTCTCTCTCTCCCCTCTCTCTCTCTATTTCTTTCTTTCTCTCTCTCTGTCTGTCTCTCTGTCTTTCTATTTTTTTCTCCCATAAATTATCTCTGTCTCTCTCACATGTTTGTGTGTGTCTCTCTTTCTCTTTCTCCCTCTATCTCTCTCTGTCTCTATCTTTCTTTTTCTCATATATCTATCTCTCCCTACCCCTTCTCTCTCTCTTTTCCCTCTCTCTCTCTCTCTCTCTCTCTCTCTCTCTCTCTCTGCCGTTCTGTTTACTCTCCCTTTTCTTGACCCTGCCGTTGGTTTTCTTTTCTCTCCTTCCGCAATCTAATTATTCAAAAAGAGTAAAGGTCACATTTGCTCTCTTTTTTTTTTCCTTCCACAAAAAGCACATCTTTCCTTAAATAGCACTCCTTTCCCTATTTATACGCAACTCTTCAACCACAGTAAGTGGGACATGTTTGATATTTCATGGGGGGCTATAGCCCTGGGGTAGAACACCGGTCTCCGACGCAGGAGGTCCATGGATCGAGCTCTGCCGATGTCGTCCTCTACTGATTGGGTCGGTGTCAGTCTAATGTAACAAACTGAGACAAGAGTCATGGTATACCCACCCTGACTCGTGCGTGGCAACACATAAAAGTGTCAGATGTCAATCTTGGGGCCCTTCCACAATATATCCTATAAAATTCTGATGGTGGATGTTAAACCAACTCAACTACAACTACATGACCTTTCATATATCTATATGTGACCTAATGACCATTTCCAGCGGTCTGACTCAACCCAGAATGCAGGCCTTGTAATTAACACGACGATATCAGATGACGTAATCAACCCATTAGACGTGGGGCCCTCTAGTCGCTCATTAATTCCGAAAAGTCTAGAATAGGTGCCGCAAGTACAACGTCGCAGTAGCTTATAACTCATCGAAAGAATTATCTATACAATAAAGAAGCCTTAAGACAAGACTTAGTCTTAAGCTTCCGCGTTGTTTTATTTACATCTCAACAGAATTGAGTGAGAGAGAGAGAGAGATAGAGATAATGAGAAAAAGAAAGATAGAGACAGAGATAGAGAGAGAGACGCCGGTGCAGATTCCCTTATCTATCGTCTTCGTTTTCGCAATCGGTCCCATCTTCGCAAGGCCTTTAATAGCGACAGTGATTTCCCTCAGCTACTCACCAGCGAGCAAATACCCGATGTCTTGCTAGGACCTAATTAGGGCTGAGGGCCAACGGCGAGGAAAGCCCTGCCAAAAGGAGCTTCTGAAAAAGAACTACTGTACGTAGATGCATGATTTGCCGAGGGGTAGGGAAAGATATTAAAATATGTATGGTTATAATTAGAGCAGTATTTTGAAATTATATTTAAAAATATTTAAAAGATAATCAGGAAGTGTCGAAATTGCGTTTGGTTGTAGGCCTATACTTCAATTTCGTAGGCAGAAAGACGTTGCTGTTATAAGAATAAGCAATTGTGAACATAGAGTTTAGTTTCTAAATCCTCATTTTAGAAGAGAAAAACCATTAATGGTTAAACATCTACTTGCTTTCTTTGCTGTTAAAAATACACTTAATAACACCTTTACGAAAGAGTCGAAGCTTTAATGTGAACTCTTTTCATAACTTATCAGATGGTTTTGAAACAACGAATGAGCATTTTTTCATTACCTGCTATGATGGTTGTTTTTTTTTTATTTGCCGGAAAAGGAAAGCAAAATTTTACTTTTTTGTTTCTCTCTTTAGCATACCTAAAGAGATTTGATACGACCTGTGTTTTGTAGATAATATTGCTTTTAATCTAAATGGACAATTACCAAGTGCTTGATTTATTTTTACACTTGTCTCTGATATATGTACTGCGGCAATAGTATGTTATTACAAAAATATCTGGACATTAATGTGCCCACTTTAGGCTATTATAATTACACAGTCTCGTATAAAAAGTGTGAATTTTGATTGATTCTATTTATCTCCACCTTTATTTCTTTTCCAAATTCTATAGCGAGACTTAATGTTTTTCCTTTCTTGTTAATAATACTACGATGATAATAATTGCTATTCTGCATTTGATTTAAATACATAATGAATGATCTATTTGAGATATAATTTCCAATGATAATACGAAATCAGTTTTACATTTATAAATTTCTAGATTTAATTTGTCCACTTAGGTTATTATAATACAGGCCACTATAATGAGTGTCGATTTATATTGCTTTCCTTTTGTCGTTCTTGCTTTCTTTCTCTTTTTTTTTAAATTTCGTCGCAACCAAAGCTCCGCGTATTTGGTTACTTACGGTCGAAACTGAATCAAGTCGACACACATTGAAAGGTATGTGGCCAAAGACAATCGAAATATAATTCTAATTCATGTTGACTTGCGTGTTCTCTAAACTTCCCAAGAATTTATAGATGGTTGCAAAAAGCTCTTGATTTTAAAATTGTATTTGCCTTATTAAATTCGATAATTTAAGGTTTAGTTATATTTTTTTTCATTAGCCTAAGTAGAGAAGTATCTTATCCACTAGCAGACCTAATGCGATGTTGTTTTCATTTTGAGATAATAATACTTAAATAAATAACTGAAATGATTTAAACTATATACATGATTCTTTTTTTTTTCACTAATATTAAGGATTTATATTTTCATGTGTCCGCTTGAGTTATTTAATACAGCCTTCTATACAAGATGAGAATTTGAATTTATTTATTTCTCTCTCTCTATCTCTCTCTCTCTCTCTCTCTCTCTCTCTCTCTCTCTCTCTCTCTCTCTCTCTCTCTCTCTCTTTCTTTATCGTTTTGTCGCAATCAACGGTTTAATCGCGCCGGCCAGCGGCTACTTATGGTTGAAACTTAATCAAGTCGACATACGGTTCCAGCGTCCCTTATTGAAAAGTCTTTGACCAAAACCGAACGGTTCCATTCATTATAAATTCCAATCAGCGTTTCCCTGTTTGTTGTCTGATCTTTAACTTCCCGAGGGATTGGCAGATGGTGTGGATTTATTTTGTTAAAAGCAGCTTGGTATTGGTTTTAATGGACGTGAGCAATCTGTTTTTTAATGAACACTAAAATTTTAATTTTCATCACAGTTGAAAGCTTTAATGTCGCAAGCTCAAATCAATTTCAATCCGAGTGAAGGCGTCCTATTTTATTGTGTTAAAACAGTTAGTTTGCAACACTGTCCATCGGTTTGTTGTAAATGTCTTTTGTGTTAAACTGAGCTTTTGGAACATGGTGATTGCGATGTTGTTAGTTTTATTTTCTTTATTTCTTTCTCAAACTGTCCCATGTATTTGCTTCTCGTCACGTTTTATGTATAGGCTTTGTGATTTTTAACCAAGGAAGGTTTCAATACTGATTTGCTTCACTTGTCATTAAGCTTTTTCAAAAAAAATATATATTAAGAGTTGGTGTTAGCTGTGACAGTGGAGATGAAAATATATGAATTGCTGTGATAAGACAGTGTATTGGAAACAGATTCATTCTTTTTCTAAGCACGCAATTTAGAACCAATACTTTGAACTGAAATAGTTAGGTTAAAACTAAGATTTTTTTTTGGAAAGATCAGTTTGACGATTGCAGTAAAATTAATTTCTTGTACAATTTTTTGAAGGGTAAAAAAAATTTTCACGCTTTCATTATAAAAATTTTGTGTGCGCAGAATCATTATATTACCACGCCTAGAACATGCAAACCATACGCGAAATTGAACATCAATGAATTTTTAAAAAATTGCTGCGATAACAGCCCTATTATTCTATTCATAGTCTAATCTAGGCACACAAATTGCCTTTTTGAGATGGTTGAAGATTTGAAATCGAAATCATCTGACATACAGTCTACCAATGATTATTCATCTTATTCTGACATACAGTCTGCCGATGATTTGTTCAGGGTTTTTGGTGTGTGTGTGTGGGGGGGGGGGGGGTAATTTAGTAATTCTGATATTTTTTTCAAACATGAATTGAATCTAAATGCCACTGTGTTTAGTTTCTACCCTCCCCCCTCCCTGGTTTTTATTTGTGAAAAAATGTATCAATATAGATAGACGAACGCCACCGGTACTAAAAAATAAAATTTAATTACGTCGAATCTTTTTAGGAGTGGTTAGGAGTGGTGCTAAATTCAATGCTTCAGACAAAATCTGTGTATAATTATACATTGATTCCTTGGTATATACATTTGATTTACTTTGAAGCAGACTGGAATTTATCATTTTGTATTTTTTTTAAAGAGATGTCTTACGTGGTTTGCACACTAGAGGCTGTGCGTACAACGTTGCGGTAGCTAACGACTCGTCGTAAGTCTTCTTATTCGCATGTTCTTACGACTAGCTGTAAGCTACTACGACGTTGTACTTACAGCTCTCGATCTAGATAGTTCAAAAAATTCTGGATGCATTTAGTACTCAGTAGTCATTCTAGGCACAGAGTCTATAGGTTATGATAATAAATAACTGTTGAAACTGTGTTTAAAAATCTTAACGTTTTTTGGGACAGCACATGCAATCTCACAAGTACCCTTTGCTTAAAGAGCAAAGTGGATCAAAGAAAACAAAACCATTAAGGTTTGCAAAATTAATTAATATACCATACAAAATATCACCAGTACCCAGTAGGGAAAAGAAATCTATGGATCACCCTTAATATGCTCCCTTTAAATTGAAATAAACACAAAACAAAACAAAAACAAAAACTGACAATATTAAGGGTGATCATTAAATCACTGAAAAATATTCGGGGCGATGAAAGGTTCCTAGCTCTATCCTGGTTGTTGTTTTTTTATAATCTTTAATCAATATATGAGCTCAGACTAATCTGCTATAGTTTTGATCTATAATCGAAAAATCGAAGTGTCTGGTGTGAGCAGGGGTATAAACCGGCAAAGAATTTATACGGCTCACGTTTAAGTTGCAATTGCTTGTCGAAATCCATAGATTTCTTCTTCCTAAGGGTACTGGTGATATTTTGCATAATTATATTAATTAATTTTGCAAACCTTAATGGTGCTTAAAGCAAATTTTAATGATCCTGAAAGTTAGACATAATTAGTTTAATTAAAATGTGAGATCTATGCAATCTCTGCAGGCACTTCACTTCAACATGAAAGTACTATTTATGACAATTTTCCTCTCCAAAGCGGAGTTGCCTAAAAATTTACTGGCCTCGAAAGGGTGCATTTTTTATTGTTTTCCTTTGAATATTCTATGAACATTGCTAGCCGCAATTTTTTATATAAATGTGTATGTGAAAGCAGAAAATATAAGACTACTTGTACTTTTACGTTTGGGTGAGGAAAACGGAAAAGGAGATATCATTATTTTTAAAACGCCGCGAGGCAGACATACAGACAGAGATAGCAAAATAATGAGCATGTAAGTATATGCAATTTGTATGGTCGCCCATCATTATGTTTGTGTGTTGGTAACGTCAGTACCTGTATTTGTCTCGCCGACTTGTATTGAAGTCGATTTTTTTTTTTTTTCATTTCATTCGTTACTTTAGAATAAGGTAATAACTCGATTACTGAGGCGTGGTCAACTATTTCCTCTGCAATAATTTTTTCCTCCGATCAGACTTCACCGTACTTTTGTCCCACCCAATCGGATTGGTCTGGTCTTTCGATCGGTTTAACGTGGATAAATTTAGTCGTCACGAACGTTCAGAGTTCAGTAAGCAACGAGGTTTTTGCTATTCGTGCAGTAAATTATTGCGAAAGTTGTTAAGCAGTGAAAGCGAAGGGTTCAGAAGGGAATAAAAATAAGAATAATAAATATATATTCAGACTGCGATCCGAATAATCGGATTGTTGATCACGTGTACAAATAAAACTTGATCTATTAATTTACGATTCTAAAAAGTAATCTCCCCTTGTTGCAATGATGTGTCATCGATTATTTTCCGGTTCGGAACAACGACAATGATTAAAGTAATAGAGGTAAATAATGTCATATAATATGGCAGTAACGACGCGGGGTGAAAAATTCCGCGGAACGGGAAAAAAAAACATGCAAAGACACGTGCAAGCGGCTTAGTGGTTCATGTAAAAAAAGCAAAGGAAATAATGTTAGACCACTCCTCGCACACCCCCCCCCCCTCCAAAAGGAGGCGTGGCACGACTCCGTGTTTGAAATCTAGATAGGGAGCAGTTTGATATTTGATGGGAAATACCCTATTAAAGTTTAAACGAATCTTTAGACGTTCGATGAGTGCATCATTCTTTTGGGGACGATTTGTGTGATGGTTCTCCGTACCAGGCAGGTTTTAAAAACTTCAAAGGGATTATGTTAAACTAAGTTTACGGAAGATGATCCTTGTAATTTTTCCTACAATACAAACTTAATAAGCGGTTTAATCCTACGCATGTCAGAAATAGTTCAGCTGAAATTTAGACACTGATAGCTAGAAGAAATAGAGGATATTCAGTGTATTTTAAAGGAGCATTTGATAAAAAAGGCCTATTTGATAAGGGTAGATCCTGTATGTTGTAAGTACAACATTGCCCTAAATTTATGACCCCGACTAAGGAAGATTTTAATAGAATTAAAATACTAATAGCTTAAAGCACCGCAATGATATACTTGCTATCCAAAGAGGATGAGATGAACACCGTAATAATAGTGGAAAAAGAGATTTTCACAGTCTTTTGACTTCTACGATTAAAGTTGATCCGCTTTTCCCAACAAATGATTAAGATCTCTTTCACACTATCTCTATCTATGACAGCTTTCAAAAATTATTTCCAGTTCTTAGAAACCGTTCTCAATACAAAACTCTCTTCTTAGTCGTAGATCTTAAACTTTTCAGTTTTGAAAAATTCCTATAATAGCCCCCATGGGTATGTCTCCTATATTTTAAGTTAGTGATTTTGTTACGTTTAGATATTTCTCTTTTTTTTATACGAACGACCGGTGTGTAACATTTTAGAGAGGTGTTAGTTTTTACAGGAAAAATACTTATCATCTTTCTGGCGAATTATGGATTAAGAGCCAAGCTTACATTTATTTACTTGATAATAAGACTAATTATGTTTGCAAACAGTTTTAAAAAAAAGCACCAAAGTGTTCGCGTAGATATGAAAATTAAAGTAGATGGTCAATACTGTTAGGAAACTGCGAATGCTCAGGATAGAAATTATCATCTACAATATTATTATAGTACTACCATAACTCTAACATGTTTTTAATATGTAGAAGTAAATGTGTATGTGTATGGTTTCTATAGAAACAGCCCTAGGGAATAAACTGTGTCCTGTTTCTCAAATTTCCGTTTCAGAAATTCCAGCATCCCGATGCATCCTAAGTAGACTTCCGTAAATTTTTTAATGGAACTCAGCTGGTCACCAAAGCATATCCTGGTGTAGAAAAGTGTGTCAGATCAAACCAATCCGTATTGTAACATGTTCGCCTTGGACTGCTTTATTTGATTTTATCATGCTTGTCTTAATAAAAAAAAAGTCTTCTTGGAGACTCTTACCATCTCCGCTATGTTTTGTTAATTCATTGTGTCTACAAATGACAATAAATACATAGTTTTTTTTATAACCGTACAACATGCTTGTCTCTCCCTTGTTTGATTCTAGGTTAGTTACTGTAAATTGCGAAATGTCCTAAATCAAAATTTTATAAACACTTGATTGGAAATTTAGCATGGAACTAAACGCTCCCCTGTCATAGATTCAAAGATACTGCTCGTAACATGATGCCCATGTCTCCATGGTGTTCGATCAGATTGCTTGAATAAAGGCAGAGCTCATTGTTATGCTCTTTGATACGACACTTGTACCTTTTGATCTTTATAACCTCATTTTAATGCTGTGACGTATGTAATTTTGTAAGTTTGTTTGGCAACGTTAGGAAGGATTAGTACTTAGAAAGTAGTTTAGTTCAGTCTACTAGCCTAATTTTTTATTTCCATGAAGTAAATGTATACCTACAGTCGAGACCCTTTCCTTCCTAACTCCTATCCCCCCTCTCTTTCTTTCTCTCTCTCTCTCTCTCTCTCTCTCTCTCTCTCTCTCTCTCTCTCTCTCTGTGTGTCTCTCTCTCTCTCTTCTCTCTTTCTCTCTTTCTCACTCTAAACATCTATCTCCCTTTCTCTTTCTCTTTCTCTACTCTCTCTCCACATCCTGACCTCTCTCTCTCCCTTCCTCTTTTTCTCCCTAATTCTCTCTCTTTTTCTCTCTCCCTCTCTCTCTCTCCTTTTCTCTTTCTCTCCTGTCTTTCCACATCCCGATCTTTCTCTCTCTCTGACCATAACTGAGTTGTTTTTATTCCCCGAAAAGAACTCAAAACTAGTAGCCGATTTCAACATTCTTAAATCTCATTAAAAATCAACCAAACAAAAGAAACAGCGAAAAGAAAACAACAAGGGGGCTATATCAACTCTACCTAAAGCTAGAGCGAGTGCTGTATGTATTTTGAAATCTGCGGAAATGATTAACGACCCTCCAGGTCTCGCTAGGGCTGTTCCACTAGGAACTTTGTATCTTCTCAAACCGAATCTTTGCCCCCAAGGTTTAGGAACCAGCGACCCTGCAGAGGAGATCATTAGGAGGGGTCTGTGTCATCAGATCTTCCCCGCAATCTCAGTTCTTTCCTCACCAGTCCGGACCAATACTTCCCCTCGCTCTCGTTAGGACCTCGTTTAAAGAACAAGGGTGCCCAAATTGCATCAATTGAGTCAAGTCAGGCAGACAAGCAGTAGGAACTAACGGTTAGTGATTATCGCTGGGGATGCCAGGTTTAACCGCTGGCGCTAGATCTAGAGTCTAACCCTGAGCAACGCAAAGAAAGGTACTTTTGAACTGGCTGGAGAGTAGAGGGAATGCTGTGATGGTAATGGTAGGTCTCAGATTCAATGCCATAAATTCCTGTTTTCAACAGACCGGGAAACAGACGTTTAAATGAAAGAAATGGTCAGTAGAATGGATGATTTGAAAGTTGGTAGGAATAAAAAGGTCAGAAAAAAATTGGTAAAGAATTAGAAAAAGTGAAATGCTGGAAAGAGAAGGAAAGAGAGACAAAGAGAGAGAGAGAGAGAGAGAGAGAGAGAGAGAGAGAGAGAGAGAGAGAGAGAGAGGGCGAAGGAGGGGGGGGGGAGATAAAGACAAATACAGAACAAAACTGAGAGAAATCGAGAGAGTGAGAGAGGAAAAATAGAAAGAATAAAAGTAAGTTTGAGAAAGGGGGAAGAGAGAAAGAGAGAGAGGAAGAAAAAAAGAAAGAATAAAAGTAAGTTTGAGAAAGGGGGAAGAGAGAAAGAGAGAGAGGAAGAAAAAAAGAAAGAATAAAAGTAAGTTTGAGAAAGGGGGAAGAGAGAAAGAGAGAGAGGAAGAAAAAAAGAAAGAATAAAAGTAAGTTTGAGAAAGGGGGAAGAGAGAAAGAGAGAGAGGAAGAAAAAAAGAAAGAATAAAAGTAAGTTTGAGAAAGGGGGAAGAGAGAGAGAGAGAGAGAGAGAGAGAGAGAGAGAGAGAGAGGGCGAGGGGGGGGGGGGGGGGAAAAAA
>RQTK01000547.1:215532-235443 GCA_003991915.1 Elysia chlorotica | reverse complement strand
AGATAGATAGATAGATAGATAGATAGATAGATAGATAGATAGATAGATAGATAGATAGATAGATAGATAGATAGACAGATAGATAGATAAATAGAGATAGGTAGATAGAGAAAGAGAGCGACAGAAGGGTGGGGAGATAGAACATAGTTCTAAAGTTAGAGCTGTACTGTTCCACGAAAGGATTTAGTAACTTTTAGCATAACAAATGGCCTTTTCAAACGTGCGTGTATTTTGTCGGAACTGTTTTCATCACAGAATATTGACGACATCCAACTCAATACAGGTAAACTATTCTTTTTTAGTGTGGTTTCTGACACGCCTTTCATGTCGTTTGAACCTTGCTTGGTCAAAACTAACAAGAAATTGCCATGATAGTTATACCCTTGACTTCATAAAAGCAATACGTTTGTATAGTCATTCTTAAAGCCACTTACAAGCCTACGTTGTCTTTAAATCTAAAAAAATCTCCAAGAATGGAAGAGACAACGAGTCATAGGTTCTGATCATTGGTACCATGGGAACATCATTGTTGCTTTGTTACTGGAATTACTTCTGGTGGGTGTTATAGTGTTCAATTGCTTGTGTGTATCCTTTCTTGTTGTGATTCCAAATATTAGAATTGGGTGTTGTTGGTTTGTTGTATTTGTTGTTTTTTCGGGGGGAGGGGGTTGTTGTTGTTGTTGTTGTTTTTTGTTTTTTTTTTGTTTGTTTGTTTGTTTGTTTTTTTGCTTTTTTGTGGTTTTTTGTGGGGGGTTTTTGTACAGTAAATCGTAACAACTACCTATCCTCAAATCATTCCCCGCTTAAACCGAGAGGATTTTAGATTAGAAACTACGAGCACATAAAGTAACAGAGCAATATTTTCCTAAATAGTTTTAAAGATGATTTAAGTAGATAAGAAGCTTTGCGATAGAGACTATCAATTCCTTGCACACGTGAGATACCACGTTGCCAATGGTACACCAAATATGGCTATGATTAAAAAATAGACAGTCCGTACGATAGCACATAAATTGGGTAAATGAATTAGTTTGTAGACTGATTATTAAACATAACACAAACCTATGAATTGCAGAACTGTTCATTTCTCCTACAAATCTATAATTAATACACCTATGAAATTGCATTGGGAAAAATGTTGTTTCCTAAGCGTATAATATAATAACCTATTCAGAGATTGCAAGATATTGAACTGGCAGTTAAAAGAGTCTGCGTAACTTTTGCACAATATGCGTATTTGCGGGATTAAAGTTCGAAGGAAGAGGCCTAGATCTTAGTGGGAGATCAATCAGGAATGAGGAAGTCTGGGGCGACTCCAATCGATCCGGTTATCAATTAATTGGCAATCAATTGGCGGTTGAGCGGAACCAATTTTGCAAACTGTTCGGGATCAGGTGAAACCCAATGCCAGCCATTAACGTAAAGTGACGGAGGGAGACACTCGATACCTCCAGGTTCCTATAATTTTGATTTTCTGTGGGCGTCATTAACCTTTCAGGAAGTAAATCAATCAGGGCGTAGTAATAAAAACATAAAAGCATGATTGGTAAATAAGAAGTTGGAGCTGTTGTTCTCTCCTGATATGTAATTAATAACACACGTATAGAAATATTGCAGGAAAAGAACATAACTCCGCGATATAAGATATGGCACCGTAGTCAAAGATTTAACTCTAAAAATTATTTATTGTAACTATCTCATTCGTGGAGAAAATTAAATAGCACACATAAAAGTTTCAGCCAAAAAATTACTGAATCAAGCTCGAACATTGTATTAAGCATTGAAAAAGATTAGGGATTACAATAATGACGGTTTAAAGTACAACGCGGTTATACCTGACGCCGTAAAATTTTTTGACAGCTTTGTGTGGGTTTAAACCAAAAAGAAAACATGGAGAGACGGGATTGGTAAAAGCACAGTAAATTAAGGTCCTAAGGTTGTCCCCCGTACGAGATCCAATTTCAAATGGCTTCGATGGTTAAATAGTTTATTTTTTCAAGCAAGACCCGGACTTGTACTTAAAACTCGCTTGTCCTTGGGGATTTTTACTTCAGTCTCACATGTCAAGTATTAAATAGAAGTATTTAAAAATGTTGCATCGACCAATTTTTTTTCATTTTCGCATCGTTAGAGACTTAGGCCGAGATAGTTTTAGATTCTGGCTAAAAGTGCTTTCCAGAAGACACTAATAATGCGGGTTTTGTGGGGTTTTTTTTATTTGTGATCACTGAATCTACCTCATTAGACTTTTTCTCAAATGTAACGCCTTGTCACTGTCAGTGTAGTCTTTAATATCGTCCAAAAAATACACTTTGAAGGCGTGGAAGCACTAAAGCAAAGGGTTCAGTCAAATATCAGTGTACAGAATAGTCAAACAGCAAAACACTGATCTCCAGTGTGTCCCTAATGGTGATATTGATTGTTATGAATTTAACTATCTTTTTCAACAAACATCCCAAAAATTAGATCGATGTATAATCTCAATGTAGATTTCAGGAAATCGTTTTGAAAAAGAAGTCTCCGGTGTATTTAGACAATGTGATAACCAATTCCAAATCAGAAATCTTTCTTAGTAAAAATCTTCGGGCGTAAGCAGTCATAAGAATTATAATGATGATAAACCAAACCTAATAGCTACTTTCTGTAAACCCTAACGCAACATGCGAATAAATATTCTTGAGATGTAACTAAAATAATCTCCAGAACAAATTTAAAATTAGTACAGTCCCCACTAGTACCAATGTACTGGGTTCCAGTTATTTTCGGCATGCCGGAAATGAAATATAAGGTTCATTAAGCTCGACGGGAGTCACACGAAGAATGTAGAGACTCGAAGTAGCCTTATCGTGAAGCCCATGGTATAATGGAAGAATGAAAGTCATCAAAGAAAATAGGTGGATGTAACAAGAAAAACTGTACTATCCATTAGCTTATCATTATTGTGAACTATCTGTTTCGAGAAAGGGATAATCCGACTGTGAAATTTGCGCATTTGTTAAATATGGCACCCTCTTAAATATCTATTAAGGCCAGATTATAAACAGGTGTGTTATGATTGCCGTTTTGAAAATCAGAAGATCGTTGCAATAGGTTTTGTAAGTGTTAAGAAAGTTTTTCAACACATTTAAAACATTATTAGTTTTTTATCTTTAAAAAATCACTGTATTTTATTTGCCCATCACTATGCGCAAAAAAAAACGAAAAATATCAAGTTGCATTGACAAGGGGATAGCGGAGATCAAAACTTTAGAAGTTCTCGAGCTGAAGAGAATAACACAATAAATACAACAATAACCTAACTTATTAAGATGTTGTGTTGTAGTAAATAGGAAAAAAGAGCAGAAGTGGATTTGAAGAAAACAAAATGAACACAAAACGAAACAAAATATACTGTTAATTTTTACAAATTTAAAATGTGAAAATAGTGAGGTTCATGTGAAAAATAAACAATTGAAAACAAAAACAGTCCAAAAACATTACAAAACATTTGTAGCGGGACACAGAATAATGGTAAATAAAATAGAAATAGATAGCTTCACTGAAAATGTACATTGATTGTGATGCTATAAAATATATAATATTATAACTGTTCAACGACACAGGAGTTACATACGCTGGTCTTTTGTTTATCACGAACAGAGCGGTTTAAAAAATACATTACATAATTTTATAATCATACTTGTTTATGAAGATTTTCCATGTGAATCTGAAAAAAAATTGGGGAAGGTATAATTATCTAATTTTAAGGTTTATTGCATGTGTACTGATTATCAAATTGTCCTCATTATAATAATTAATTAATTTTTCTTAAATGAGTGGTTGTTTTGTTGGTTTCTTAACAACGTACATTGTTAGTAGGTAGGCTATAGGGCGGGCGGATCCTAAGACGTTCAACAAATTTACTTTATGCCACACAGAGACAGAACGGAGAAACTAAGATCCTTTGCCTTAGACGGTCACATCATACTCAAAACGATTTAACAGTTGGGCACAGGGCGGTGCATTTAGGGATCGAACCATGGACCTCCAGAGTTGAAGCCGCATGCTGGAGCCAGAAGCCACCGTGCTACCATTTATAAACGCACCTAAATTATGTAAAAACTTTAAATTTTTAGACTCCTCAACACATGGATAGTTTATTTTTAGGCTAGTTCTAAATAATATTATTGATTAAGGCACGTGAGTGTACTCCGTGATCATAGAATCAATGCTCCTAAGATTACGGAAGAAAAAGAAAGATTAAACGAAAAGTGAAAGTGAAACTGGAAGTCGCGCGACAATGAGGATGTTGGAAAACGTGCTGGATGAAGGTTCTCATAAAACAGTCTCAATCACACACTCTTATTGGATGCATTATCGGCTGCGTATGAAATGTGTTTGTTTTACGTGACAATTATGAGAAAACTCCGACTCTTTATTGAACTTCATAATTGGGCTCAGTCGTGTATGGTTAGGTAGCTCAATGTCTTCTCAATTCATGTAATTTCGGTTTTTTATGTTTATTTTGTATATATTTTTCGTCTCTGTTGACATGTTTTATGTGCTGTTATTTCTTTAGAATCAATTGTGATTTAGAATCTATTTCCTTCTTGTATGTTTGGTCTATTTATTGTAACCCCAACCATTTCTTATTTCTTTATTTCATTTCCACAAAATTGAAATGAAAGCATATATTTAAACATTGAATTGTTAAGGCACGTAGATTTTTTGTTGGTTTAACGTCCAACATCAGCACTATAATTATAGGCTATATTGTGGGCGGGCCCAATGACAATTGTATGTGCTGCCACACACGAGACAGGGTGGGAATACCATGACTCAAGGAACATTTTCATTGGTAAAGAAACCCTTTAGTTTAAAACGATGAGAAGGTGAGAAAAATTATAAATATTAACGTTGGGAAATGCTCTCACAGTATTTATTCGTGATTTTTTTCATAAAAACTTAAATTTGTATGAGCTCTAAGGCTTTAACTGCTGCTTAAATCGACTTAAAACTAGTCTTTCAGCATGCCTTTTTTTGTCTCAACGCTTTACAAAAAATATTTCTTTCCTTTCGTCGCTCAGTTTGTCTTCTTTTGTTTTGCTTTGTTTGTTTGTTTGTTTGTTTGTTTGTTTGTTTGTTTTGTTATGAAACTCATTAATCGATCTCTTTTAGCAATTTCTTTTTTTATATCTCTACTTTTTCAGCTCTTTTAACCCATTGTCTTCTGATTCCTTTTAAATTCTTGTCAATTGATACAAAATCTTTCGCATTTTTCGCACCGGTTTTCGGTAAAGGCATTTATAACATACACAAAATTGTGAACTTGATTTAATAATATTATAAGCGCTAGCACCATAACTGCTGTTTCAAAAGGCTTGAAATATTCTGATAGCTTTGATTTAGGTCACCAAAAATCGCCACAAATTGCTTAACCCAAGAATTGAAAACCAAGTCAATGAATTCAACGAAGTGAAAAGAATTTTTGTTTACCAATGGTAGTGTGATTTATTTAGCCTAGACTAAGTTTTAACCCCATTTCCCAAAAAGTTTTGTTTCGCATATACAGGCCAACTTACGATCGACATTAATTAATTTTTCCCTGTTTTTTTTTCATCGGCCTACTTTCCTAGAGGGTTGGGACTGAATGATAATTGTTTTATTATTTGTAAGGTGCGAAAACGTTGGCATAAACACTGCACTGTGTTATTAAAATACTCGCAATATTATTGCATGTCTCATTTTTAATCAAACGTTTTGTTGGTAACAATATGATGAAATTCCTTGTATACCTAATAACCAGATAACGTGTTGACAATACTTATACTCTTGGCCTATTGAAAGGGATAAAAAGAAACTTATGTAAACTTAGAAGTACATCAGCTCATAAATACTTACTTCAAAGCAGTAAGTCAGATTTGCTTAAAGGTCATACTTTACTTTATTTTACCTACCTTTGACATCAAAAGATTCCATTAGAGGCCAATGGAAAGATTTGGAGCTTTCTGACACTTTTCAGTTGAAAAATTATGAGGAAAATTCAAGATACGGGTAAAAAGCGGTCGACTGGATCAGAAGCTTTTTGCTTTAGAGAATTTTTTTTTATCTCGTGACCTTTGTATCAATAATATGTTTCTTCTTGGTGTTAAGTAGTTGGCAAAATTGTTTGTATTTATCTAAATAATATTTTAATAATATTTATGTTATATATATAACATAATAGTAAAGTTATTGTGTCCTTAACTTAAAATTCTAAATCGAAAGTTTCTATGATATAATTTTTCACTTGAGATTGCTTATGTTTTAATGTTGCCTGAAATAGTTCAACATTTTTGTTGATATGGTCTAATAATGAATGTTTATATCATAACACTAATAACTATACAAAATGAGACGTTAAATGATTCATGAATATCTATGGAGATTTGGGTTTTATTCGTTCTTCGTTTTTTCGTTGGTGTGTTTTTTTATTTCTCTTTTTGTTCTGTTTTGTTTTTGTTTTATTTGGTGTATTATCCAGTATATTTACTTTGATAGTTAATACCTGTGGCAGATGTATTCTGAACTGTAAGGCCAAAACACTCCTTACACAAGCGAAGCAATTATAGCATACATTTGCGCTACAAGTATTTCATGATATGGCAAATCGAATTACGCGGAAATCCATAACATACATGTTGAAAATTTTGTAAAACTTACACACATGAATAATGGAGATCATGACATTGCACCATGTACATGCAAGCTCCAATTAGAAATAAGCACTAGGCTCTAGATCCTCTCAATCTCATTTCATTTTAAATGTTAAAACAGTTCAATATTAAATTTCAAAAAGGTTGCAATGTTGTGAGGCCAAATCTTTAGAACAATCTTTTGAAGTACACTATCTATATAAGGGGAGAAAGGGGGGAGCGCGACAGAAAAATGCCGAGAGAGAAATATATTATATTTTATATTATTATTATATTATATTTTTGTTTTGTTTTAGATTTGTTAATAGGAAACATATACATATATATATTTATATGTTATCAAGAAGAAAGCAATGTTTCTCAGTCCCATATACCTTATGGTGTCAACATGCCCTCTCTACCTCTACTTCTCACTTTCTTTTTCTTAATTTATTCTCTGTCTCAATCACTCATTTTCTCTACTTTATCTCTCTCTCCCTCTTTCTATCTCTCTCTCTGTTTTTCTGTTGTGCTCCCCCTTCTCTCTCTCTCTCTCTCTCTCTCTCTCTCTCTCTCTCTCTCTCTCTCTCTCTCTCTCTCTCTCTCCCTATCTCTGTGCCACCCAGTTATTAAAACATCCTTTTCACACTTTGTCATTATCGTAATGATATTATTATTTTTAAAAGAAAATTTCTTGCCATAAAGCAACATCCCTTCGTCTATGATTATGAACCTTCAAAGCGACGTGCTGGCTAGATCAATGAGCCAACGGTGTCTCTCGCCTTCAAATTAATGAGAGTTATGCCCTGTATCTACAGCATAGAACCACACAAAAAAACATAGGATTTATCACTGAATTCCTATCACATGTGTCACGTGTATTCGCGTGGTTTAAGAGAGTGTTGTTGTTGTTGTTGTTGGTGGTTTTTCTTATATGTTTAGCTCGTCAGATTTTATATACGGTGTAGGGGTATTAATATTAGCGGGGTAGGTGTATAGTCACTATTACTTCATAAAATTTTGTGAGAGAGAGAGAAAGAGAGTGGAAGAATCAGAGAGAGAAAGAGAGGGATTACTTCATAAAATTTTGTGAGAGAGAGAGAAAGAGAGTGGAGAATCAGAGAGAGAAAGAGAGGGGGGGGAGAAAGAGAGAGATGGGTGAGAGATTGGGAGAGAGAGAAAGACAGATATACAGACAGACAGAGGCATATAGAGACAGGCAAACCGACAGACAGGCAAATACGGAGAGAGACGGAGATTTATGTTCCAGACAATGTACAGGAAGATAAAATAGACTCTGAAAGATCCAAAATAAATGTTTCTTTAAAAGAAAAATATCTTGATGAGCAAATGAAAAAATTCATATCGCTACAAAAAGGAAACAAAATATTTTATTGCGTTACTTGCGTTAAAAATGTGTGCGGATCAAGTTTTATCTTAAGCAAAAATTGATCATTTATACTCTTAACTATCAAAGTAGGAATTTTAATTAATTGAAACAGTATATTTAGATGCATGTTGAATCTTAGATAAATGGAAAATATTCCTTTCTCTTAAAAGGCTGAAATTAAAGCGATCATTCTATCCAAGTCAAATTAAAAGGAAGTAGATTTAAGACCTTCAAACACTGCAAAAATAATTTACAGCGAAATGTGGCAGAGCAGAAAATTAACCTTATCAGTAGGCACAATTGACTATGAAGTGTTGTCACTAATAATTATAAAAACACCTGGAAATTCAAATTGTTCTATGCATTCCTAGCATAAAGGTACATTGTATGTCTCATGTAGTATAAATGAACATTAAGCTATCTTTCGTCAAAGAAATCGAAGCTGTCTTCTAGTTTAACGTCTCCTAAGTTCTCAAGAAGGGTTCTATAACACTTGGCGACGCGGCCCCAGCACTTTCCCAATAACACATTTTTATTATGTCCTTCGTGTTATTATACTTGCACCGACCAACCAGAAAAGCTGCCTGGGCCGGGATGGAATCAGCAACTCTCTGACAGTTGCTCTACCATTGGACGATCTCAATTTCACTATAAATAAACTTTAAAGAGATGTTCATTATTTTAAAAACTCGAACTCGAAGTAGATTTTACACACGTGGAGACATGTGTTTATCTTCTTATGTGTCGTTTCGATTTATAAATGTTTAAAATGGTTAATGCACGATTTTTAAACGCCATTGATCAACATGTCAACAAATTAATATCAATAATGATTATGCACTTAAAAATGCATCTATTCATATCGGTTTAAGGATCTTAAAACGTCTTATTTCAGGCAACCTGGCATCTGTCAGTTACTATTATTAGCTGGTTCAGCTCATAGAAATTACCAAAACTATTATGAAATCAGCAGACTGGCTGTCTATCCTATTAATTTTATTAAATAGAGTTTCGTATAATAAATTATGGCAAAGTACGGATTGTAAGGTAGTTATAATTACTTTAAGTAGGCTTCTGGTTTTAAATAGCTGTGGTAGTGATAATAAGCTATACCTAATAAGGATATCATTGAAAAGGTTTAATTAAACGTGATCCCGGCGAGCGCATTAGAAAAGATGCATACAGCTGTAACATTTATGAGACATAGGATTCAGGAACGCAAGGCTGTTTTGTTGTAGAACGGTAAGGATCAAGGTCCCGTGAGCTCATAGGTTTAACATTCTGTTCTAAATAAGATAGTAAAATTGCAAGAGTCTGCCACAATGACCATTCCTTCCACGTATTGAAGTGCATATTAATCCCCCAATTTCAATCATGAAGAAATCCGCTTTCTTATTTATTACTCAAAAATATAGCTTAGGCGTGTAACGTTGGAGTTCTTTTATCACGATGAGTTTGTTCACCGTTTTCCCTTTTGGGTTGTTCTGAAATACGAGGATTCCAAAGATTTTCGCTATTTGATTTTAATATTATGAACCAAATCTCTCAAAGTTTAAATATGAAAACTTCTTTACTTGTGTAAGGATCAAATTAAGGCTGATTGTTAGTTTCTGATCTAGCGTTTTTACTACTATAATATGATGTTTCTGGTTGAATTCTTTTTCTGTTTATTTATCTTGACAGGGAAAGTTTTAATTTTGAAATTGCGGATAAAATTAATTATTTTTTAAAAATATCGAACACCCTTCTATGTTCTTATTTCCAAAGGAGATTTAAGTAATATGATTATTTAAGAGAACTCGATGTCGTATTTAAGATAGTAAGGCTAAATAGAAAGCTTATTCAGTCATTATCATAAAATGTTTGTAATACGGGAGATGAGGATTCTTTTAGATTAAGATCTGGCCACGACAGTTCTTGATCTTCTCTTGAGCTCAGATTATATATATATATATATATATATATATTTACATATATATAATATATATATATACAGTGTCTCACTATATCTATCTACAATTTCACTGCTCCTATATATCTACTATTGGTCTCTCTCTGTCTCTCTGTCTCTATCTCTATCACCCACCTTCCTCCTTTCCCTCAATATTTCCTATTAATTTTTTTGTTGCCTTAGAGTGAGTTTCATCAAAGCTTGGCTATAATAACGATTACAGCCTTGTAGTTCACCCTGATTTATGCTTCCTAAGGAAGAAGGGTCATTTCTCATCGAGAAAGATTTATGGACATATGAGGAAAGAGTCATTATATAAATGAAGATTTAGAAGGAAAGAAAAGCCGGCGAGAGAACAGAATCCATTTTCCAGAGTTAGTGTGACTGGGACTCACGTTCATTGAAACTTCATAAAACATTACTGCTTTTGTTGATAAAACTAACTAGATATGTTTCTATTATAGGGCACAGAGAGAGAGAGAGAGAGAGAGAGAGAGAGAGAGAGAGGGGGGAAGAAAGAGGGAAAGAAACGCGGTGTAGACAGAAAGACAGAAACAGAGACAGAGACAGACAAAGAGACATAGGAGACCAAGAGGGATAATTCAGTTTTTGGGCAAAGTCAAAATTAGTCAAAACTAGTACGACTTACAAACTTAGAATTTTGCTTTTATTATTATACACTATTGAATGTATTTTTGCATTGATGTTTTATATTAATTTTTTACATAATACACATTTTGTTTTGCCAATGGTTTAAATAGAAGATGTTATACCTACCCAAGAAAGGTCGTTAGAATAAAGTTGTTTTCCGTTCAACCTTAGTATGCCTTTCAATATTCATATCATCATGATAGTTGCTATAAGTCAATTATCCTAATGGATATTTTTCTAGCCTATACATGAAATTGGAAAGATGAGTTTGGGTAAGCAAGAATAAAGTGATAGCCTTACCTAGACTAGAGCACTTATACGTGGGTCTAGCTCTTTATATTTTGGGCAGTCTTTAGATTTTACGACTTGGCAAAAGCAAAAAAATTCTACGAGGAATTTTAATTAACTTACATCATACACATGGAGGAAAGGAGGGCTGAGAGGAAGGAGAGAAAAGCAGACCAGTTTCTCCCAACAAACATCAAAGTTTGTCTGTGACAACTGCGGACGTGACTGCTACGCAAGGGTTGGACTCCTGAGCCACTGTCATCGCTGCCCCAGCCAGACCTGACCTTTAGGCTACTATCGACAGGGCGCTGCTACCTAAGCGTACATAACTGGGACCATATAACCTCTCAGGGCGCTACCCAAGACGAAAGCATGCCTAGTACATTATACACTGATATAGCGTATGAGCCTAATTGGTTAATCTGTTAGAGGGATCACGAAGCGTCACATATAAGATAAGATAAGATAATCCTTTATTGTCCCATAGGGAAATTTTTCGTGGTCATACATACATAAATACACCAGTTGTACATGTGTTGTACATGTGTGACATAAAAATTAGTGATGATAATAATAATAAAATATATAATGAGCGATTTCAAACACACAACTCTTCACGCATATACAAGAATACATTTAATACTGCATACAAACACAAAGTTCCCGACTGCGATTCTCCCGACCCGGAGACCAACGTTCGCCCCGCTCTAGTTAAAGCTATTTTGTAGTCGCCTTATGGATGTTGGTATGAATGAGTTTTTGTATCTATCTGTTCTTGCTCTTTTTGATAATATTAAGAAATTAATATTAACAAATTAAGTGTCGCTTCTACTAGATATTTTCTTATTGGGCGTGCAGAGAAGTTTGGGATTCCCATCCCAAGAAATCCCCATGTGTGTCATATAAGTAGTAGTGGCGTGTTTTTTGGTTGTTGTTTGTTGTTTGTTGTTATTTGTTTTTTTGTTTTTTTTTTCTGGAAAAACTCTTCAGATGACCTGAGATTGATGGTATTTACTTTCATACAGCCTTGGTTTTGATTGCACCCCCAAAGGGAATTAGGTATAGATCTAGATACCTGGTAAACTACTTGATATGCTTATACACAAATTTGAAAATAGACAAATAAGATTTGTCTATGTCAATGGATGGAACGTAAAATTTATGAAATTGACATATGAGTGGCTGGTGTCTGAGCATCTATTTTGTATTCAATGACCGAGTAGACGCAATGTGTTTATGTTTAGGCCTCAGTGGAATATGTTATTTGATGTTTCTCACCTAAGCTGACAGCAGATCGTCTGGAACACCGAGATAAAAGGATAATTTCTGAGTGATCTAGATTTATTTGTGAATATATATATCTTTGCGTACAGTTCCCTTAGTTTTTTTCTTTTCAGTTATGTCAAAACAAGTTCAAGGTTACATTTTCCAAAACGAAACGGAACGAAATGCTACTTTCGGTGGAAAAAAAAAACACAATGTCTTGTTATATTCTTATTTTAATACATGCTTGAAATAAAAAAAAATTTACTGTGACATGTACCAGTAGTTATGACATGTGATTATCGTCTTTTAACATTGATTTTTAATATCGGATGTGAAAGACAGCGTGGCCTTTTCGCATGAACAGCCAAAAATTTAACAGACATATAAGGACATCATAACATTATACTCATCTATAACTCCACACTGTAAAAAAAGTGCATAACAACATTGTTAACAGTTTATGAATTCAGATGATCATTAGACAATGAAAAAATGGATAGATCATCAAAACAATGAAACCGTTACCAATTACTTCTGTCTTGTTAGATTATGTATAAATGTGTTGATCAAAGCCAGAACTCTCTCAAGGGGAGTATATATGCAAAATGTGGTAGTGAACGGGCTGATGTTAATAGATTGGTGCAGTTACGTGTTTACTTCCTAGATTCCTATGGGATTCTCGATATATGCTATTTCATTTTGCGTTATCCTCCTTGTCTATACCCCTTCCTTCATTCCTGTCATTCAACTTCTTGGAACTCTTGGTCTTCATAGAGACCATGTCTATATATTTATACGTATATTGCATTTATATTGCTCTTAGTCAAATTTACACTTTTTTAAAAATCTATATCGAACGTCAAAATAACATGGATCTATTGAGCAGAGGGATAAATATACTCGGGTAATCGTATAAGGCTCTAAAAGAAGAATGACAAATATTTAAAATGTGACAATACCATGATGCATCATTGATGCGTTTCTGCATTCTACTTTTGGCAAAGATTCTGCAATACAATAGTTAAGGAGCTTTGATGTGTTGAGTTGAGTTGAGTTGGTTTTTAACGTTCAACATCAGCACTATGTATATGGCTATATTGTGGACGAACCCCAAGACTGACGTTTGACAATTTTATGTGCTGCCACACTCGAGACAGGGTGGGGATGCCATGACTACTGTCTTAGTCGATCACAATAAACTAACACCGACCCAACCAGTAGGGAGCGAAATCAACAGGGCTCGAACCCGTACCTTTTGCGTCGGAAACGGATGTTCTACCCCTATTTGTTAATGCCCCCTTCACGAAATAATAGAGAAATAGAGAAGGGAAAAACAATTTGATTTAAATGCGTTATCTCCGTTAGATCTGCAAGACTTGCGTGACACTATAGTGATGTTTCGATGTGTGTGGTCGGACTGTGAATACTCGTCTATTTGTCTGTCTTCTCTCCTGCCTATGTGTCTGCCCGTAACATGGAATGGTTTATTTGACTGTCCACGAGCTTTTCTCTCTCTCTCTCTCTCTCTCTCTCTCTCTCTCTCTCTCTCTCTCTCTCTCTCTCTCTCTCTCTCTCTCTCTCTCTCTCTCTCTCTCTCTCTCTCTCTCACTCACTCTCTCTCTCTCTGCCTTCTCTCTCTATACCTCCATCGCTCTATCTCGCTATATGCCGACTGATTGAACAAAATGTGAGAAAAGCTTATAGATTCTACCGGCCCAGTTATCAAAAGAATTGATAAAAAAAATAAACATGTATCTATATCAGAACAGACGCCCAGTTAAAAAAAAACAATGCTTATAAATATAAAATGGCAATATATGTTGGTATGTAACTGTAATTTGTTTAAATAATTATATACTAATATGGAGCAAGATATGGCAAAATGTCTTTAGGCTAACAGGGTGGCATATCTATTTCAGTTCTAGGAGCATGCAGTTTTGATATAAGCATTATCCAGGTGTTTGTTAGTATATCAGTATTATATCTCATGGAGAAGTAAGATTTACAATACGATGATTTGGTTTAATGGACTAAAGAAAAACAATAGTAGATTTGCACACTTAAAATTAAAATAATGATTCTTGTCCTTTTTAATTATTTTAAATCAGATTTAACTTACAATGAGACGCGCCTTTCTTTTAACTAAGAAAACAGTAACTGCTGAAAGGCATTTCTGAAAGCTCAATCATTTGACAATGGGATAAACTGAAAGCACAATAAAAGTATTTAATTCACTTAAATCACACAGGTCAAAAGGCGGACCAAGGATAACATTTGAGGAGTTGCGATAACGGGGCCTACAGAGAAAACCTAGATAGGTTTGGAAATCTACACCGGCGTCCAATCAACGCTCTATCCTAGACTCACGGATCCAATGAGCGACCAGAAAACTCCATGCGTCATGGGCGTGATTATGTTATTCATTATAGTCGTGTGGAACACAAAGCTTCTAAACACACTACGTCCTGTTTTAGTTTTGTTTGTTTGTTTTGTTGCTTAACGTGCCACGTCAGCACTGTATATGCTGCACTGTGGACGGGTGACAAGACTACCGTCTGACAATTTTACCCTCTGCCACACAGAGACAGTGTGGGGAAACCTGGACTCCTGTCTCAGCCGGTCATATTATGCTGACACCACCCCAAGAAGCAGGGGACGAAATCGTACATTTTTTTTAATAATTATGAAAATTCCTTTGAAATACTGTGCCACGTTTTCCCAAACCGTACTCACCCGTGAAGGGGGGCGCGGTGGTTCTGGGGTAGAACATCGGCTTCCGACGCAAAACGTCAGGTTCGAGCCCTGGCGATTGCGCTCCCTACTGGTTGGGTCGGTGTCAGTATAATGTGACCGGCTGAGACAGGAGCCATGGCATTCTCACCCTGTCTCGTGTGTGGCCGCACATAAAATTGTCAGACGTTAGTTTTGGGCTCCGTCCACAATATAACCTATATAGTGCTGATGTTGGACGCTAAACAAACTCAACAACAACAACATCCCCCCTTTCCCCACCTAAACACACAGGCATATGACACGTCAGCCTCGCTGCTAAGAGGCCAATAATTTTCCTGAAAGGTTGGCCCGCCAAGCCTGACGAGTCGCCTGTCCCACAGGCCTCAGTGTTATTGGTTGGATATGATCTGGTCCGTTTCACTGGGCCTGAGCTTACGGTGTCAATCAGTGTAATGGATGTGGAGAGGTTTGTGTCGATACCAGGATACCACAATACCAAGCGCCCACTTCCAAAATGAAGCTACTGATCCAGCCTCAAGGGTTATACTAAGCTTATCCGGTATGGATGCCGCCTTAAAAGCAATTGGGGATTGAGGTTTTTAACCAAGATTATTATGCTGTCAAACTAGCTACATTTTTAAGAGACAGAATGGATTATGATTTATCCCATGTTTTTTTCTTTAGTACGTTTTGATGTGGTCTTTGTTTTATTTTATTTTGCTTTGTTGTTGTCTTTTGAGAGGTTGTTTTGTTTTGGGGTTTTTTGCAGGGAAGATTTTTTTAAATACGATTTGTCATTGTCTTCCTCATCTGATCACCGGATTATATTAGGAATGTCGAGATTTTTTCTCCCCTTCAATGTGCGGATTTACGGATACGGATATTGCATTCATAAATAAATCGTCAATACTGCGAAGTACTCTGTACAAAAACTTTAAGACACAATAGCTTTGTTCTTGAGAAATCATTAGCAAAGTAGCAAAAGTATTGCCTGCCTTCTCCGTATAAAAAGTCGGAAATGTAGAATAATATTATTTTGTTTTTATCTTGAGTGAGGTCTATTTAATTAATTACTTTTTCAGAAGAATTTTACTTCGAGGAAATTTTGGCAAAGAATCTGTGAATATCATAAATACCCAGGCTAACCTGATACAGCGCGGGGTGAAAATCAACTGAACGGCTTCTTTCTCAAGTTTTATTGGTTTAACAGTATTACACATACTAAAATCTACGAACCCATACGTTTTTTTAAACCAATTCTAAAATTTCTTGTATAACCGTAAACATAAAAAACAACACCTTGGGTAGAATGCACAAACGAGACGTAGCTTACGTCTCGTCATGACAATTATAAGAATAAGGAACATTACGGTGAAACGTTAGCTACGCCATGTTTGTTTCTGTGTCTGATGTAAATTATCTGTCTCAGTTTGATCATATGGGGGTAGATTGGTTTGAATTTCTAATATGACAAGTTACTTATATTTTGTCGTAAGGCATTACTTATTTATTGTAATGGAGGTCTAATTGCTACGATGTTTCTTATCATTTCGTACATTAAAGAAAATGATATCGTGACAATACTCAATACGATGCTCCAATATTTCGTCTGAACTATACGAGTGTTTACTCTTTGAGATGGAACCATGAATATGGAAAATGCCTCGTCCGCAACTTTAAGGGCCGGTGTGTGGTGAAAAAAGACTATCAAAATAATTCCTTAAGGATATTACGTACGTCCCAACCAATTCCCCAAAAGAGAGATTATGAGTGACAATGTCGTATGGAGTAATAATTTTAGCGGTGTCTGAAGATAAAGTAGTATCCAGACTGTAGCAAGTGTTGGAAATATTATTTTATTATTTGCCTTGTTGGTGACGTGCCCTTGGCAATTGATTTATCATCAAAAACCTCTCTTGTCTGTTGGCATTAGTCTCAGGGCCTATGGGAGCCACTGGGAGGTCAGCGGTAAGAAATTGTTTTTAGCGCAAGAGAGCGCAGCCTCCTCCGCGATTCTGGTTGAGCAGTGGTACATTTGGCAAATCGAATTGATCAACATCCTTAGAAATTAGCGGTCAGTGCCCTCTCGCGTGATTAATCTGGGCGTAGCGGCTCAGTAATTTCCGTCCATCGGAAGAGAGAACCGGAGAGAAGGAGACAGGCGGGATGAGGAAGAAGGGTAAACTTACAAGCAATTAGGCCTACAGGAAGGTCGATGGACATTAAAGAAAGGGAGACAAATAAATGATAAAGGCATACAAGCGGACAGGCAAAGACGTAGGAAATAAAGTTACCATGCGAATCTTTCTTTATCATAGGAGAGGAAGTAAATTAGACTGGAAGAGTTATATCGGAATTGTAAGCCTTTATAATAGCTGGTGTCAGTTATAAGCTATAGCTATTGTTGTTTCTGGTAATATTGAAGAAAGGAAATTAAATAGATCGGACTGTTTATCCTCTATAGATATCTTAACAGAAGTCACTAGTTTTTACATATATGTCTTAGAAATTTGCCTTACTCATTACATTGCAATGGATTAGGATTAGGGTCAGGGCTTGGGTTAGGCTTAGGGTTAGGGTTAGGGTTAGGGTTAGGGTTAGGGTTAGAGTTAGGGTTAGGGCTAAGGTTATCGTTTGGGTTTTTAGAACGCTCAAACCAATAATCGATTTGTCATACTTTTTTTTACGTTGAGGACGGTTTTCTTTTTATGGAAAAAGAGCTAAATAACCATATTATCTCTTTGTAAACGGTGTAATATGGTTTTTTTAAACTCTTTTCCATCCTAAAAAGCAAAAACCACGGTTTTGCTATGTTGATTTAATGTCTTGAAAATACATTTTTAGTCAAATTGTTCTTAAGAAGATTATGTCGCAGAATAACTGTACGTATGTTTCCAAAAACCCAAAATTTTTCTTTATTTTTCTAAGCGTGACTCATTCAAATAACAAGACTTTGAGAAAGCATTAATATAGACAATATACAATTTTAATCATCTCTTGCTATAGCACATTCCCATTTGTGTTACAGCACTTGCTTCATATAATTGTTGTCATTTTTGTTTTTGGAAAATAACGGTAAAAATGTATTTTTTTATACTTTATTGCCTTTATTTCTGCCAAAAAGGAACGAGGTTGAAATAACCAGTATGTCTTACACAACATAAAAAGTCAGTCTCTATATCTATATATCGGTCATTGGTCGAACACCTACGATGCTATAAACACCATATCCTGTAATAATAGAACTGGCCTCTGAGCCCTGTCTGTAGTTGTTGTCTTTGTTTAGTTGATCGCTGGGGAGCTGTTACGTTCATACTTTCTCACCCTCCGAAATCGGGAATTATTACGTGAGGATGGCACAGTGTTAATCCCTCCCATGGCGAACGTTGAAGGATATTCTTTATGTTTTGTACTAAGACCGGTCGCCTAGTATTACGAGTATGTTTGATTGTATTTTTTTATTTCTTTTATTCAGGAGAGTTGCATTTTTAAAGTTCCTATGAAAATTACACTCATCTCCCGAGAGGGGGAATTATTACGTGAACATGCCACATGCACAGTCTTATTACCTCCCCATGGCGACCGTTGAAAGACATTCTTTATTTTTTGTACTAAGACTTTTCACCTATTATCTTTGACTGTATTATTTAACGAAGAGTTTTAAAAAACAAAATTGGCAGTGTAAGTGTTTGAATAGAAGTTGCTTTTATAGATCTAAAACTAAAAGAGCGTCAAGGAGGTTGAGTTTGTTGCTCATCGTTATAATGGCTCTGTTGTGGATGGGCTCCAACACTAACACCTAGCGATTTTACGTGTTTCCACACAGAGACAATGTGGGGATACCATGACTCATATCTTAACCAGTCACATTATACTGACACCGACCCAACAAGTAGGGGACGAAATTGGACAAATTAATTTTTTACCGATCGTTGGTTTGGAACCAGGAACCCTTTGATTGGGAGACCAACGCTCTACCACTTGCTCCAATTCGCCCCTGAGCGTCAAGCAGGATACATACATTTAATGCGATTGTATGTAAGTACATGTGTATACCGTTATTTAGTATGGCACAACATTATGAGAAGAAAGAAAGGGGTGATTGCTCAGTCAATTCATTTTTTCTGTCAATCTCTAAATACAATGTCTTGCGTTAAACCCAAAAGACGAGGCAACAGTACATAAAAACAAGATTTTCGCTGTGAGGTTTGCTAGTGTGTCTTTATATTTGCTTTAGCTTTTTTGCCATCCACAAATTGTTCTACTTTTGTTGACATTCTCTTTTGCCGTCCACAAACCGTTTTACTTTATTTAACTTTCTGTATAACAATCCACAAATCGTTTACTTAAATTGACATGCATTTTTACCGTCGACAAATCGTTTTAATTACTTAAGTTGACTTTCTCTATTGCCGCCCACAAATCGTTAGTTGACTTTCTCTTTAGTCATCCACAAATCGTTTATTTAAATTGTTATTCTTTTATTTTTTTTTTTGCCGTACACAAATCGATCTCCCTAAAATCAAAATCTCTTTTGCGATCCACAAATCGTTCCATTTAAGTTGACTTTCTCTTTTGCCATATACAAATCGTTCTGATCAAATTGACTTTCTCTTTCGCCATCCACAAATCATTCTACTTTAGTTGACTATCTTTTCTTTTTTTTTTTTGCCGTTCACAAATCGTTCTAGGTCTAGTAAAGAGAGCCCAATCTCTATCGGAATAGGAGATCGATTTTCACTCAAAACCGGACACCATTCAAAACGCATCACAAGAACACAAATTAGTACGGCTCTGCAATGAATAGATAGACTGCAATACCGAGAGAGGTAGTTTGGTACATAGATAGTTAGATAGATAGATAGATAGATAGATAGATAGATAGATAGATAGATAGATAGATAGATAGATAGATAGATAGATAGATAGATAGATAGATAGATAGATAGATAGATAGATAGATAGATAGATAGATAGAT
>RQTK01000547.1:175029-204346 GCA_003991915.1 Elysia chlorotica | reverse complement strand
CTACTACTACTACTACTACTACTACTACTACTACTACTACTACTACTACTACTACTACTACTACTACTATTAGACAATATACTTACTTGTTACTTTGTAGACCATGCCCATCCTTCTTCTTCTTCCAAGAAAGCTGAAACATTATACATGAAGACTCCCCAGTATGCATTTTTGCCTGAAAATGTCTAAGATCCTCGTCACATGTTATATATTGGGCTTCATCTATTGATCGTGGGATTTTAAACATTGACGGTTTCTTGTATTTTTTCTTATGGTTACAATCGGCATTGTACTCTGGTCTTAAACTCTTAAACAGTGAAACTAATTTACCGTTCTTTCTTCTCGACAGCAGAGACTCGATTTCATTATGATCGTTTCCCACTCCATTCCTAGGTCAAGTTCGTGTTGTTTGTTTTATGAATTTGGTGGCTCTGTTTTGATTTCAGGTATCTCGTCTATATAGTGTGCATCTCAGACTGAGCTTCCGTTTTAATTTTTTGCTTTGGTCTAACGAAGGTGTTAAATAAAGCATTTTTTTTTATTTCTCTGTCAACATTGTGGATATTTCCTCTCAAAATTCCTAGACCCGTGACACATAATGATCTTTCCCATACTTGCTATTCATCATTTCCAAATTCTTTGCATGTTGATCTTCATCAAAGATGGTATCATTGATAGAATAATTTGATTGAGAATCTTTTGTTTGTAATAGGACTTGCTGTTTTCTGGTGCCCATATTTTAGGCTTTCTGTGTCGTTTTGAAGGACATCTGCATCATCGCAGAATTGAGTGACCCGTTACTTAAAGACTGTACATGTATGAGCAAAAAGTGGTAATTTTTTCCCTTTTGACATTCTCTGAAACATGTCACTAGATGTGTCAGGAACAGGTTTGGCCTGAGAGCTGAACCCTGTGTTTCTCCTGATCGATGGATCTGTGGGTTTATAAGTGCAAGCACTGGCGCGATTTTTTTTTTCAGTGCACAACTTTAGTGCTTTGGTAGTATTTTAAACAGTTCCTGTATATATATTGACTTTGGACTCATTCAACACCTTGAGCACTCCAATGGTTGTGATGGTATCATTCTGCAATCAGTGGGTACATGTATATCGATTGCGTCTTGTATATCTGCCCGTGGTGTCACCTATAAAATACGGATGAAAACTGAGCGTTTAGAATGTCACGTTAATGTTGGGATCTGATTAAAAATTCCAATTATTAATCTTATATGTGATGTGATTTATGTTGATTCTTCTTTTTAATTTATTTTGGTGGTGGTGGTGGTGTTTTTTGTTTGTTTTTTTAATGACAAGACTCTTTGTTGTAATAAATAGTCGACAGTCTCAGCAGAGACTCAATTTCATTTTGATCGTTTTCCACTCCACTTCTAGGTCAAGTTACTTAAAAACTGTACATGTTTGAGCAAAAAGCGGTAATTTTTTCCCTTTTGACATTCTCTGAAACATGTCATTAAATGTGTCAAGAACAGGCTTGGTCTGAGAACTGAACCCTGAAGTACTCCTGAAAATACCTGTATTGCCTCGAATTAGCTACGTTAACGACTGTTTTCGACCAGTCAAAATCAAGAGGAGTAATTCACATTCGTTTTTCTTATTTTGAAGGGTTTGTTCATGAACTTTTTTGACATCTTTGCTAAAGGCAAACAATTGCGCATTTATTTTTCCAGGCTCTTGTTCAGGTTTTCAGCGAATAATTAAAAATTAATTTTTTACGGTTTCGTCCCCAACTGGTTGTTTCGGTGTCTATAATGTGACTTGATGAGACAGGTCTCCCCACCCTGTCTCGTGTGTGACAGCATACA
Source organism: Elysia chlorotica (assembly GCA_003991915.1). NCBI lineage: Eukaryota > Metazoa > Mollusca > Gastropoda > Plakobranchidae > Elysia > Elysia chlorotica. The sequence goes on along the minus strand of RQTK01000547.1, from coordinate 202,524 downwards.
AAATTGACAGACGTCAGTTTTGAAACCCGTCAACAATATAGCCTAAATAGTGCTGATATTGGACGTTAAGCTCAACTGAACTCAACTCTCTGATCGGTGAAGCTGTGGGGTTATAAGTGGGATTATAATTAATGCGATCACTGGCGCAATTTTTTTTTTCAGTGCGCAACTTTAGTACTTTGGTAATATTTAAAACATTTAACAGTTCCAGTAGATATCTTGACTTTGATCTCATTCAACACTCCAATGCGCTATAGTGGTATCTGCAATCAGTGGGTACATGTATATCGAGTGTATCTTGTATATCTTTCAGTTGTTCTTCTTTTTAATGTTTTTGTTGTTGTTGTTGTTGTTGTTATTGTTGTTGTTGTTTTTATGACCATAGTCTTTGTTGTGATAAATAGTGTCGTTGACATTTTCTCAACATGACTTCTATAACCTCTACGAAAATTCTCTTTGTGCTTCGCTTTTAATGCGCTTATATTCTTGTTGGTGTCTACCATTCCCGCCCGCTTCCATTTCATACGATGGGGGCGCGGTAGCTCTGGGGTAGAACACCAGCTTTCGACGGAGGAGGTCCGTTGTTCAAGCCCTGGCGATTTCGTCCCCCACTGGTTGGGTCGGTGTCAGTCAACTGTGACCGGCTGAGACAGGGGTCATGGTATCCCCGCCCTATCTCGTGTGTGGCAGCACATAAAATTGTCAGTCGTCAGTCTTAGGGCCCGTCCACAACATAGCCTATGTACTGCTGATGTTGGACGTTAAACCAACTCAACTACAACTACATCATGTTTATTATATATTCTGTGAAGTAAGCATTTTCTCTGATGTCGGTGCGCCAAACCTTAGGTAAGGAGTTTTGAATTTAATATTTTGCTTTCTATTGCATGATGAGGCGGGTCTTTTTTTTTTGTGAGAGCCCATGTTTTGTATCCGTAGATAAGTTTAGTGTTGGTAGAAGACTCGAACGAACTGTTTGAAGATTTTTCTTGCTGATGAGTGTATGGTCTAAAAAGATCTCTATATTTTCCTAAACATTGCTATTAAGCACTAACTCTGTAAATTAATTGTGTTTCCATTCCTTCGATAATGTTTTTTGTTTGTCCAAGGAATTTATACTCTTAAATCTTATAGGATATCATCTTCCATCTTTATCTTGTTCTAACATTCGAAGTTAGACATAAAATTGTTTCCCCATTTATTTTCTGTGGTAATAGTATTTAACTGTATGCTTATTAAAATCCTCTGTAATTGCACATAATGCAACATTGTCAGCCAATAGAAGGTCTTTCGGTTGAACTACTGGTTGGGTCGGTGTCAGTATAATGTGACCAGCTGAAAAAGGAGTCATGGTATCCCAGCCTTGTCTCGTGTGTGCAGCACATAAAATTGTCAGACGTTCGTCTTGGGGCCCGTCCACAAAATAGCCTATATAGTGCTGCAGTTGGACGTTAAACCACAACAACAACAACAACAACAACAACAACAACAACAACAACAACAACAACATGGTCAACTTAGACTTTATAAGACATACAAAATGCAAAATTTCCTAATGATAAATTTGGAGCGAAAATTTTATAAAAATAAGACCAAAAAGAAAATTGTGCTCCGAAGGAATAGTAAAGATTTTTAGAATGAGTAAAAAGGAGATACAATCAGAAATTTAGAGAAAAATATGAACACAAAATGTTGTATGTAAAAAGGCTTGCTAAAAATAATGGTTACATTCAAAATGTGTGATTATAAGTAAATTACAATTCAACCCCAGATACCTCTTTCAATCAAAATAAATCACTCTCTTTAGCATCCATTCACACGACTCACAACCATTATTTATGCACAATGTAATAAGTCGATTACAATGCAAATGAAAAAGGCAGAAAACTTATAAAATGGAGTCTCTTTTTATGCTTTATTTATGATCTGGTCTGAGGTAAAGCACTCAAAGCATATAAATATATTTGTTTTCTTTTCAATCTCAGCAAGCTTCAAATGGAAATAAAAGAATTGTGTGTGAACATTGGTTCCATCAATAACACCCTTTCTCATTTCCAAAAAGAACCACCATTTATTTTCTTAAGTCACTCGGATTTAAATGATTGTTTATTTATTTATCTTTATTAAATAAAAAATAAAAGCACTAAAGAAAAATACTTCTTAAATATGACACGTTTTTCTCAATCTCCGGATGTAATGGGGCTGTATACTTTTTCACATGCACAAGAAAATGAAGGACTTGATATGACTGTGTTTATCAAATATATATTTTAAAATACATTGTATTTACAGAAATAAGGCTGAAGTTCCATTTTTATTTTATCAACTTAGTCAATCCTGATATATATTAATATAATCCTCCCTTTCTCCCAACAGGTAAGTGATAAATGTGTCATCTTCTAGATCAGCCTCCTACAATTGGAGGTTGAACTATAAAATATAAGTTCATAACAGCAATGTGGAAGTTCATTTTATATTACAAAGATACTCTTTTTGCATAGCTCAATCTATACAACAGTAAAATGAATAAATTTTGTTCAATCAATTAGTAGTTTCCTTATGTAGTAAAAAGTATACAAGAATGTTCTTTTAGGAAAGCTAATCTTTGAAATAAAATGTAGTATACAGTGTTCATAAAAATATGTTTTATTAAAGATTGGTAATAATCTAATATGCTATCCGGATTGTGAATCAAAAAATCTACTTGTCATTAAAATAATGTGGACAGGCCTCCTCTTGGATTGCAGCAGTTACACTATTTTTTTTACAGATGATTATAGGAGTTTGTTCAAGGGGATATTGTCAGGATGTAATGGGATTTATGAGATGCCAGAGAAACATCAGTGCCTTCTGTAAACTTTGTGTGTGCCTGTTCACAAACTCTCCTGCAGTTGGCCAAAAGTTCTGCAACAACACAAATGAAAGAAGAGTGCAAATTTAAAAAATAAGTTGTTGAATAGCACATTTAGTAAAATCAGTTATGCGAGAATATTGAATAGCTGCTGATGTAAGAAGTAGTAGTTTCAGAATTTGTTTGGGGAAATATTTCTAGGGTTTATAAATTCTTATTCCTCCAAGCTGTTATTTATTTCCTAGTTTCCTTCTTCAGTCTTACATAGAAATTCCAACATTTTAATGTTCTTTTAAGAAAAGGTATTTTAAAAAGATCTTATGGCAAGCTTTTAAAGAAACATAGTTCAATTGAAAAGAAAAAATGTATTCTCAATAGCAGGAGAAGATTTACTAACTTTGTGAACTGAATCTTTTCATCCCCAATGCAAACCAGGAAGTAAAGTGAAAATTTAATAAATGAAAGTAAATAAATGAAGATAAGTGATGTATCCAAGAAAATATGTGTCACTTAGAATAATAGTAGAAAGCAAAAGGAAAATATAGGCACAAGTACATTGCTCTAAAATAAGCCTAAAGCAAATAATTCCTTTGTTAACACTCCTAACCTCTCAGCTGTTCTTCAGCCTCTACAACAGGAATGTTCTTTTTATCCTCCACCAAAGAAAGATCAGGCAGAACAGACCTTTTAGGCTGGTCCCCAATTTTAACTTCTGATGCTTGGCTTACAGAATGAAGATCTGGGGAGACATAGTGCATTTTCAAACTGCATTAGCATGGGCCATTAAGTAGGAAAAAGTAGCTACCATTCTTATTCTGCCTACAATTTTGGAACTAACCTGAACTGATGAGTGAAAGATGCTCCTAATTTACAAAATGGTGCAAATTCAGAAATAATAATCTATTGGGACTTTTCCCCTCAGTTTCTTGTCCATATCTCTATCATTTTTGTTGCTTATGAAGGATTTATTTAAAGGTATTAGGTTTTCATAGAATTTATGAGATCTGTACATATAAAAAAGAAATGGATGAATGGTTAGAAAAGGGGAGAAACTCACTATTGAGAGCTGAGTCCATGTTTTGGCAAATTTGGAACAATTCACTTCCCCTACCTCGGATCCTTTCTCCTGTTTGGGAAGAAGTAGACCACAAAAATATTCAAAGGTGTAAGATCTCAACTGTTTCTGCTTTGATCGAGGCTATCTTGCAATATTATTAATAACATTATTTCTCTACTTATATAATAAATAACACAATACTTTACAACATATGAATGGTGTGGGAAAAGTGAACGCTTTAACCAAAACAAGTTGAAATAGCTACAGTTCAAGGTGAAGAAATGACATGAAAAAAATCACAGTCTTAGAAGTCTAATTGAAAATGAGAAACAAGATGGACAAATAATGGGCTATATTTTACAGATTTGAACTATTGGAATTAAATTCAGGAAACATATAAAATGAAAAAATGTGAGTCATTTTCTGAGCCGATAGATAAAAATGAATATATGCAAATATTCATCAGTTGTTTTTTTTTTTTTTACTTTTATAGCATTACATGAAGATTTTTTTGCTTTACAAAAAAATCTTAGAACATTAACTGAAGAGCAGTGATAATTTGGCATTTACTATTTAACATACCATCCAAGTTGAGTAAAATGGGAAGCATGCTCCGAACTTCGTCTACATAACTGGAATTACACATAGGATTTGTCAGACCAGATGCTTTGTCACATAACCTCAAACTAGTCATTTTGTCTAGAGCTGTCAGACATCGTAAAGCATCAACACTGAAATGTCAACGTTTGATTTTTTTAAAATCGAAACAAATATATTGATAAAAATGACAGTATCACAATCTGCTTCAATTTTAAATAGTGTTTTCCTTATCAATATTGTTGTTTTCTTTACAGCTAGTTCCACATTCCTGAAATTTATTTTCTTTAGAAAGAAGTTTAAATTTAAAAAAAACTATGCTTTCTTTTTTCGTTTTATTCAGTTAAGAAAATCAAGAAATGATAACCTGTTTGCAATAGCTTTGAGATAGCTTGCATTTTGATATATGCTTTTCTTGTGGTTTTTTTTACCATAGGTTATGTAAAGAACTATGAAGTTCCATTAAATAGTTTACGGCATTGTGTTTACCTTCCAATGAGGTTCCCAGAAACATTGAGCTTCTGTAAATTCTCCAACGATTGCAGGCCATCTGTTCAAACAAAAATAAAGATATCATTTTCAGTAAAACCTGTAAAATTTGTCCTCACAATTGTTAAGAAAATCTATAATTTAAGTTATAAGTAGCTGAAAAAAGGAAAATATTGTATTTATTGAGAAAACTGTTTGTAGTGAAAAGATTGTCATTTCAAATCTATCATTCAATTTGCATATTTTATTTATTTGCTCAAAATTCATTGAATCGTATTGTTTTGATCCGATGATCAAATTCACAAATAGAAAATAAAATGTTTAAAATCAAAAGGTGTTTTGATTAGAAGACAATTACGCAAAAGGTACATGTCAATTTTTGAAGACTTTATCACCAGAGTAGAAGTGTTCATGTTTTGAATATTGTTCCGAATGAAATAAGGCAAAGAATGCAGTATTTACAAGTGAACTAGCAATGATGAAATCATTGATTTATGTTTACATTTTCCTTAGTTGAAAGGAGATACAAATATGTTAAAAAAAATTTTGATGGTTGAATCTATCTATACCTAAACATGGAGAGTTTTATGGCAAAATAAAAGAAAATGAAATAAAGCACCATTTACCGAGTGATGTTATCCTGTTGGCTGAAAGATTAAGAGTAGTAAGGGATGATAATCCAGCAAGCTTGTGAAGTCTTGCCACATTGTTATATGAAAGGTCCAACCTTTCTAAAGAAGTGCATTCACTTATGGATCCAAGATCATGTATCCCTGTTTCAAAACACCAGTATACTAAATGTATGATTTTTAAAAAAATATGGTTCATAAAGAATGTAGTTGCATCAAGTGCAATACATGTATGCAGTTTAGGCAATAAAAATAACATAACAAAAAAAAAATACAGATGTGTATATATATATATACGTAGTATATAAAAATCATTGGGAGTATTTTTAAACAAATTTTTTTCTGCAATCATATAGTTGTGACAAATGTCTCTCACCTATATTTGATGGATAACTTTTAACTGTAAAAAAAAAGTCCAACTTTATTTGGAAATTAATTTCTTAAAACCAAGGACATAAAAAAGAAGATGAAAAAGTATAATGTTACATTTCTGATCAACTATCTCAGCAATAAAAGAAGAAGCAATTCTCTGAAAATGTATGTTTAAACAGATTAATATAAGATTCTCAAATGTCTGCAGGCTTATAGATTTGATAATAAGATATTTTTTCAATTTTAAAAAAAATAAAGAGTTGACTAAATTTGATAATAAAGAAGCCATTATTATCTTTTTCAGGCATAACATTTTTTTTTTCAATGCATGCATGCTCCTTACCCGCAGAATGAAGGGATATTGTATGTATGCTTTCAACATCAAATTCACCACTTTGCGATTTTAACAGCTGCCGAGTAATTATGCCATCTAAAATGGGAAATTAAAACATTTAAAAAAGATTAAATAAAATTCAGAATTTGATCTTTAAAAATACTATTTTAACATGAAAACAAGTTGCTTGTTTTTCTTTATCATTATTTTCTAGCAACGCTGTGGAGTGATTTTAAAGATGTCTAAAATTCAATATTGTTTTGCAGTTCTTTTTATGGCAGGCATAGTTTTATCTGAAAATTAAGATGTCTACCAGTTAGTCACATGCTCATTGTCAGGCATAGGTGTAGGCTACATATTAAAAGTGATGCAATTTTATTTTGAAACGAAAAAGAGGTTTGGAATAAATATCAGTTCACGCATATTGTATTGCGCCTTACAAGATCATGCTCTTTGTTTATTTTGTTGCTGTTGTTTGGTTTTTTTTCATTTCGATGCTACATGATTGTGATGTTTTGTTGTTTTTATTCCCATGAACTCTGATCTTCACTTTGAGGATATTTCGAACTTGAATACAAGAAATTTGTCCAGTATTGTGCGTATTTGACAAGGAGCATCATGTGCAATTAGATTTATCTACTTAAGGTTTTCTAGTTATATTATAGCTATAGCTATAGTTATATGGGAAGTCTACCTCTATAGCCTAGATCTATATCGTGCGGTTAAAAGCAGCAAATATATTCTTAAATACTCAACAATTAGTTTTCATTTATGTTAAGAAGAAACTGTTTTGGTTTGCGAACAACGGAAATGTAAATGTTAATGAATTAAATGTTTAACACCTTGTCTTACCGGAATCAGGTTCACTAGCCGCCATTTGTAAACAATTACCTTGAGACGGAAACAACTTATAAAATGGTGTGTTTATCACCGTTAACAAATGCTTGCAAATATTTATGTTGCTTTACAATTATAATTTGGAAAGATGTTAAGTTTTCTTTTTAATAATAATTATGTTGATATATTGTTCAAAACGTTATCGAAAGTTTTATTTTATTTTTATTTTAGCTTGTATTCCAAATAATCCATGTACATTACGGCAAAATATGTCTCCTTTTTATACTTCTGTTCCGGGTCAAATAAGGTCACCTTAGAACCAATCAATAATAGAACTTGCTGTAAGCGAAAACAAAAGTAGGAAATCTAGAGGACAGTTTAAAGGGAAAAAACCAAGAAATAGATCTAGACTAGATACAAAGATCCAGATTTCTAGATCTATATTAGAATAGAACTGACATTTGTAAAACTATACCGATTTTGTTTATTTTAATTTATGGGAACTCGGGTAATGAACGATCTGCCGAAAGATCAGGATTTAAAAGATGAACCATTTCGAAGTTCTTTGCAAAACAGACGTGACTTAGAGTTCGCTCTGGACCCTTCAAGACCGGAGATGAGCCAAGGGTCATTTTCAGGTGCTGGAAGAACCAATGAACCTCCAAACCAAACAGGTGTGTAGACCCTATCACCATCATATCTACATTATAGATCGTTTTGTATGTTTTAAAAGCTATCAGTCATTTGTTTTACAATTTTATCTTGAGACCTGGAGTCTGTGGTAACCTTTTAAGAATTTATATAGGAGTATTAGGACTAGATTCTAGATGTATTTTTAAACGAAGTGGGTGCCCGCCGCGCAGTTCGTTGTGGGGACGTTCGGCTTTCTCAACGTGCAGTAAAGTCTATCACATCAGAATGGGCCTTCTTTTTTGTTTTACTTTCACTAAGCTTAGATCTACAGTTGATTAGTCTCACAATGCAGTCTGAGAGGGCATTTAAACTTCGAGCAGGCAATATGTCGTCCTTTGAGGAGAATCAAATTTTTACTATTTGGAAAGAGTTTTTTCAGATATCTGAACGCTAGCTGGGTAGTTAAGAAGTTCGACATTCTGTTCGCGAACTACGTAGTGTCTACCAACGGCCATTTTTAAAATGACATTTTTTTACCCCTTTTTTTCTGTTTTTTTTTTTTTCCAGATCAAGTACAAAGACTTGCTGGGTTAAGCATTGGATTTGCTAGGTGAGAATAATACTTGATATGAAATCTATAGGCCTATATCTACAGATATCTCAGTTTCTTAGTCAATTTTTTGTCTATTTTCACATTATTGTGTACACGTTATTTTGCCTTTTTTATCTTCTTTTTTTTTTTTTACTCCTAACTCTCTGGCTCAAGAAATAGGTTTTATAAAGCAGAAAATCTACTTTGTTTTTACTCTATTGTTTTGTCTTGTTGATACATGTGGCGTCTTACTTTGCTTAATTTTTGGACTAATGGTGGTACTATTTTAATATTACCTCACTCTTGAAGATGTATACATAAAATGATTATATAAAGGTCCCAATAACTATCTACCCCTTCCACTAACCTACAATTTTTCTCTTTTTTTTTATTTGCTTTGTGCTGCAATGGTGTCAATCATTACAATTTAAATTACAAAATTTGCTCATGAATGTTTTTTATGCACACTTCTCTTTTTCTGGTTTTCTCTGTTTCAAAAGCGAGTATTCTTCTTTTTTCAGGAAATTGTATTTTAAGTTCTTAACATTTGGATCATTGGTTGAAGAAAAAATATGTAGTGAAGAAATGTTGTGGAAAATATTCAATTTCTCCCTTTTAATTTTACAGCATATTTTGTGAGCAGCTCTTGTCTCATCCGTGTATTGTTTTAAGGAGGCAATGTCAGGTATGATTTGGTTGTTTGGAAGTTCTATTACCATGAGTTTTAAGTTAAAAGTATTTACATATATTTCTTTTATATATTATTTTTAGTATGAAAATGGAATGACGAAAATTTCAAATACATTTTTTGTAAGCTGTTAATCTAAGTAAATTATTACTATTTAAAAGTAGCTACAGTGACAGCAATTTTAGACTGCTTTAGGTAGTTGCATTTTTCTTTTTCATAAATCTTATTTTATTTTTATCATGTTTTAGTCAATCTGCTGTCATAGAAATTAATATTTTAAAGCAGATTTTTTAAAACTTTCTGTAATAATGTTATTCTTCATTCTAATGACTAGGTCCACCATGTTGGAGGTTGGTATCACCTTACACCTTTTTCCATACTTCAGACTGTGATAAATGTGCAAAGAACACAGGTGAGTTTTTGTGATTATCTTAAGCCACGTTCTTAATTTTTTTTTTTTTTTCTAAATAAGAGCTCAGCTAAGGGCAAACCAACTTTTCTTCAATTTCTTTTATTTCTTAAGGTTTTCCCTTGTTGCCCTTTCCTTTGATCATTCAGAGTTTTTGTGATTATCTTAAGCCATGTTCTTAATTTTTTTTTCTATATAAGAGCTCAGCTAAGGGCAAACCAACTTTTCTTCAATTTCTTTTATTTCTTAAGGTTTTCCCTTGTTGCCCTTTCCTTCGATCATTCCAGTTGTACATGTAATAATATGTTCAAGCTCTTCTCTTCTCGTGACATGTCCGAAAAAGATTGCTTGTTGTCTACGGATTTTATTCATGGGATATCTTGCTGTGTCAGCTTACTTTCTATGAGACTGTTTCATAAGATTTCCTTGCTGTCCACGAGATTCTGAGCATTCACTTCTGCTACCTCCAGTTTAAAAATACAAAGTTCTCAAAATGTACACCTGACACTGCATGAGTCGATTTCAATTTTATTTTTTTTTCTGTCTTTCTTTCAAAAATTCGTTTTGCAACTGATAAAAAAAAGGTTCTTAACCGTATTGTTTTTACCCAAGTCAATGTTTTTATGAATACTTATTTCCTGCAGGTTGACTTAGGCAATGTTGAATGTAATTATGAGAACAAAAAATGTTTTTTATTGTAAGCAAATGCTAAGGTTTTAATTTGTTATGAGTATTATTATAGACCCACTTCTCTTATGTTTCACAGGGTGGCCTTGTGTTATGGAAAGGTTTGGGAAGTGTGTACATAGTGCGTGGTATAGGAATGATGTCAGAATCTTTCATCAGTGAGGTCACAGGTTTTCCTCGGTGAGCTATTTTGACTTATTTTACTATAACAATAAAATTAAAGGGAGTTTCCTGTCTTTATCTCATGCTCCCTGTCTATCCATCTCTTTCTCTCTGTCTCTCTCTCTCTCTATCTCTCTCTCTCTCTCTCTCTCTCTCTCTCTCTCTCTCTCTCTCTCTCTCTCTCTCTCTCTCTGGTTTGGGAAGTGTGTACATAGTGCGTGGTATAGGAATGATGTCAGAATCTTTCATCAGTGAGGTCACAGGTTTTCCTCGGTGAGCTATTTTGACAAAAATTGTTTTTACTTATTTTAACATAACAATGAAATTAAAGGTGAGTTCCCTGTCTTTATCTCATGCTCTCTGTATATATCTCTCTCTCTCTCTCTCTCTCTCTCTCTCTCTCTCTCTCTCTCTCTTTCTCTCTCCCACTCTCATGTTGTTTTTTCTTCTTTGCTTTGCTCTCTAAAGATCACAAACTTTCTATTATTTATGCTTTTGGATAAAAAAAATATAGATGATATTTTTTTTATTTTTTTATTCCAGAGATGTTTCACGACACAGTTCTATCAAAAAGCTTGGAGGCCATTTGTTCTTAAAGGGGTATGTATACAGACTGATTTTTTTTTTTTAAAGATATTTCAGAGTAAACTAAATTTACATTTCTCTCTTGGCTGCAGTCTTATTTGAAGTTGCTTTTTTTTTAAAGCAATATAAGTGAAATGAAGAAAGAATTATTAGAATTTGAAATCACATAAATTTACATAACCTAGTTTGACCCATTGTGAATTTTAAGCAAACAGTTCTCTCATTGTTAAAAAAAAATTCTCATGAGCTGACAGGAAACAAACCAACAAATTTATTCGTTGTATAGGATCCCTCAGAGGAACCTAGGAGACGTTAAACCTGGAGAGAGGGAGAGAATTCTCTCCCTCCCTCTATAGAGAACAAACAAATTTGCATCCACATTGTTTTTTTCTGTGCTCCTTTCAGGCTTGTGTTTGCTGTTACTACACCATTTTTTGCTGCCAGTTTAGTTGAAACAGTGCAAGTAGGTTTGATTGAATTTTCGCTATTTTGTACATATTTTTACAGCACTTTTATCAGGAAACTGAATATGTGAAAGATTTAAAAATAAAAATTGATTTATTTATCTTGTCAGGTATGGGATAGAGAGAAAAGAAAAGTGTACATTAATCAATGTGTAATTGATCTAACCAAAAGGGCATATAGCTGTAGACATTGAAATTCACATGGCTAAGCGTGCAGTTCAATTTTTTTTTTATGTGAAAATTGATTGAGTTTTCCTTTTGTGTCTTTATATTTGAGATCAAATGTATCAAACTATCTTTTAAAAACAAACATATCTCTCTAACTGCGACTCAAATTAAAACCTTTTGTAAGATAAATCAAATCAAAGATATTGTTCTATATTATTCTTTGAACAATTTTTTTGTTTAATATATCTATAACTAAAAAAATGTATCACATACAAGACAAAAAATAAACTATTACTAAAGAGAGTGTATACTTTGCCAGAGTGACATTGCAAGTGAGCGTCCTGGCGTGTTTGATGTTTTGATGGAGGGAATGACTCGCATTGGTGCCTGGGGAGCGCCCAAAACCTCTCGCCAGATCGCTGTGTGGCAGCTAGCTTTGCCCACTGTTATCTTCAGACTGAGCCACTATATCGTCAACTCTATTGCCCAGTTCAGCCTCAGTTCAGCCATGCACCTAGAGCACCAAGACTTACAGGTTTGTGTGTACATTACTGCTTTTTGTCAGTGTTTTTTTGTTGTTGTTTTTTTTTAATTCAATATAGTTGAAAAGCTTTTTTTAGTGTTTGAAGCCTATAGCTGTGAAATTACATAGATGGAAAAAATGTTAATGGAAGTATAAATTAAATTTGGTTATTGATTTAAAAAAGAGATCAAGAATATATTTTTTTCCTTAAAGCTTCCTTTCATTGCTCCGAGTCACATTACTTACATGTACGCTGTGAAATAGAAGTGTTATTTGGAGATAAAAATCCAAATGTTCAAATCCACACATTTTTTTTATTTTATCTTTATTGGTTTGAAAGAAATTGATTTTGGGGGAAAAAATGTAAAATAGTGCGGTTTCATTAGCATTGTTGAAAAATGTACTGTGACTCTTTTAAGTTAATTTTTGTTAAGCCCATTTCTGTTTCTTTATGCAATTTTTTACATTGTATAATATTTTACACCCTAAAATTGCATATAATGAATAGGGTGTTTGCTCTTTCTATCAATCATTTATGTGCTGCATGATATTGTATGTGTTCAAATATTGTAGGACTACCCTTCAGAAGGAGCTCAAGAACTGAATGTGTATGAGACGTACTTTCCAGATCTTCTAGCATCATTTACAGGTGGTCTGTTAGCAGACATGCTCACATATCCTATGGCCCTTAGACAGACCCTATCATGGTCGGGTTCTAAAACTATAAAATGAAACCTTTAGGTGTTTGTACAAAGAGAAAGAACCTGTGCCAGAATTTTGTCTCATCGGCAAACCACTCACTAGCTTAGAGAAACTTAAAGAGGACCTAAAGCTAAACTTAGATTGATAATGGTTTTGTCAAAGCGAAAGTGTTGTGCCAGAAAGCTTAGTTACCTGTAAACTAGACCAACGAGGAGGATGCAACTATCGCGATTTCTGATAATCTTAGTCACTTCCCTGGTTTGAGGTTCCCAGTGCACTCTTTAGAATACTAAGAAAAATCTACGGCAGTTTTTTTTAATGCCGTACATATATTTGCAGGGCTGAGAATCCTCCTCCTTTAGACTGAAATCCTTCTTTTTAAAACTCTAGTTCCTACCTTTTTGGTCTTGTTTCTTCCTGTTTTTAATCAGTTTCTAAACATCTCTTCCTTCTTTTCGTAAGAAGGTCCCTAGATTTCAGCCTTTTTTGTGTTGGGACATTCTCAGCTCTGATTTTGGTTATCAACAAACGCTTACAATTTACAGACGAATGTGCCGAGTGCATTGTAGACATTCCCTGTAGTGCGCGACCTGTTACGTCAACAATGTGACCTCCAGAGTCAGTTATCTACTGATATGGCCAATACCTGATACCGAGTCTAGACAGAGATGGGGTCCTATGATAAAATGTGTTGATTTGAACATGGCTATCTACATGTATTGAAATTGACGTAGAATGAGTGGAAGTTTGTTTGCTGATCAGTTTTTCAGATCGGTCTTCTTCGTAAACAACAATCACTACATATCGCGGACGGCTTCCAAGACTAGTGTCTGACGTTTTAATAATCATGTGCTGTCATTGAAAGGTAGAGCGGGTCACATCATATTATCCTGGCACCGAAAGACCCAGAATCGAACAGACGCGGATTCGAACTGAAATTTTTGGGACAACTGACTTTTTTTATGGGATAATTGATAAAAATGAGACAAGTATGGGCCACTACAATAACCAGCTGTATTATAAATAACATCAAATCTAAAGGAGTCCAAAATGTTTGGTAGTATATTCTAGGTTTTCAAGTGCAAATAAAGCCCACAAGATAAATATCAATGCTTGGGTCAAATCATGGATGACTTGGTAAAGTGTTTCATAGCAAAGAAACAAAATTAACCACCTCTTTTTAGAACCAAAAGTGAAAGAGGTGTCATTCTTGCATAAAATACATATTATTAAAAAAAACTGGAGTCTAAATGGAAACTATCATGTAAATAGTAAGCTTAAACTCTGAAATAATAAAGTCCTTGTGAATTATGCGAAACAGCTAATTTGAAATTGAGTAAATAAACTTGTATGTTTTAGACCATTTGTTTACTCTGAATCTTGACAATTTGTTGAAACTGTTAGATATGGCCAAAATTTTGGTGGTTTGTAATCAGAATGTCTTTGATATGAATGGTACAGCTTTATTGATGGAATAATTCTTTTGTATGATAATCCCCTATCATAATTAGCCCTTGGCAAAGTTTGGAGGGAGCAAGTTAGAGGGTCAAGCAATTAATTTTTTTATGCAGTGGTTCTTTCTTTGTTTCTATTAAAACCAAATAGTTAAAGTGATTGGGCGTTGACCTTCGAAACTGGAGTTACCTGGGTAGAATCAATGATCAAACAAATTTATTTGTAAGATTTCCTCCCCTAAGGGCTAGGTCGCTGTCGTCTGAGACAGGAGTCCCGTTATCTCAGCACTGTCTCTGTGGCAGCACGTACAACTTTCCGACAGGGGATTACTATATCAAAATGACTCATTAAGTCAATAAAGCTGTTCTATTCACTAATGACATCAGATGTCCCATAATATTAGTGTAGCAGTGACATTGGATGCTAAGAATCTAAATAACCAATGAAATAAAGATGTTTATAACTTTACTTCTCTTTTTTTTTTCCTTTATCTGCAGGGCACACGTACCATTATCGACAATACAGATTCTGGACTGGGTGTTGTACCCATCAACACTCGTTACGATGGCTTTGTGGACTGTTTCACCTCCATCCTCAGAGAGGAGGGACTCCAGGGATTGTACCGTGGCATGGGAGCCCTGGTTCTACAGTACGCAGTGCATGCCCTCATCTTGCGCCTGGCCAAACTTTTGTTTGAAAAGCTGTCGCAGGAGCTCAACCGTAAGAAAAAACCAAAGAGGCAAAAATCTTTGCCGAGTCAGCCCCTTCAGCATGGGGGGTTTGGGGAGGGAGGATTCCATTGAGTTGAATTAAACGTTTTGGGCGTAGAACTAGAAGCATGTGTGATACCAAGAGACATTTTTGTAATCTTTTTTTTTTCCATAGTTTGGCAAGATTTTCCTTTTTTTTTCTTTTTTTTTGGCAAGATTTATTTTAGAAGAATTTCTTTTCACCTGTGAGCTGATCATGTTAGTATAATAGTTCAATTAAAACACAATTATATGTGCATCTGTTTTTGTATAATTTCAGTCTTTGAATTAATTGTAAATTGTGAAGAAAAAATTTTTTTTTTTTTTTTTTGCTATAGTCCATTTAAGGGTAAATAGAAAACAAAAAGTAAAGTTCATATCACGTTGCTGACAGGTAGGCCGTTCCTTTGCATGCAGTATCAGAATTATGTCCATTTGGATCTAGAAAAGAAATAATCAGACTTTTTGCTTATGGTCTATGAATGGTTGCAAGGACTGACAGATTTTTTTAAGTTAGACTCAAGACTTGTGATCTTGGAGTAGAATTTGCGAATAATTTTAAATGCCTCAAAGAGAAAAAACAAACTATGTTGATTGATTTACACTTCAAATAAAATGAGAGCTTGAATTGCTCAATTTCCAGATATCTGGACTATACTTTTTTGTGTCTTAATGTCAAAACAATTGAATCACATGTATTGTAATGTTATCCTTATGAATATTTGCTTTGACAGAATATTTTGATGTACTTTTTGCAAAAACTCATAGATAAGATACATATTTCAAAATTAACAATTTACTTATCGTATATCAAGCACTTTTCACTTAATCAGCAAATTTCAATTCATGTGGAGTTTGTTGTGCAGGCTTATATAAACATTACATTGCTAATGTTTTCATGTTGTATTACCCTCTGCTGCTTTGTTGATTTAAACTTGTTTATTTGTTGTTGTTTTTTGTTTTCCTTGTGTTTTGAAATTGCTTGCCATATGTCGAACTGGTCATAAACTTTCTGTTTAATAACTGGAGAAAGATTTAACCCTTTCAGTGCCACTGGATTTGTACTGCCCCATGCCGGGGAATAAATTGCTATTTAAAACATGTATTTTAATTTGGATGTTTTTGCCCTAGATGTCTTTCTACAGACAAACGGACAGTAGATGTAGCTCTATTACTACACTTACTAAAAAAAATACTTGTGTATCTCTGCGAAGAAGGGGTTTTATAATCTTAACTCTCTATGACTAGGCCTATCACAAGCAAACTGGATCCAAATCTAGATTATAAAATCGTTTTTAAAATTTCCACTAGGCTTTGAGTCAAACAACTCTCTAGTGGAAGGGGAAGAACTTAGAATAATGTAGACCAATTGAAGACACAGTCATCTACCATTTTTAACCTTCAAACTGATGAGGAAACTACCCCGGAAGAGTGGGGTTAAGAAACGCTGAACAATTTTTAAGTACTATTTACTTGATCAATATGAGTTAAGATGTTAAAACTTTTTTATAAAGAATTATGAAAGGGCTGAATTGTGAATCTCTTTTTTCATTATCTTTAAATATCTGTAAATGAAGTATCCTTTGGGATTTAAAGTGCAGAGTAAGAAACATTTAAAGATGGATTTTTATTTCTCTTGCTGTTTTGATTTACAGATTATAGCTTTAATTTTCATATGAGTCTAATGCTGCATTCACCCCAATTTGTTTTAGTTCTAGAATTTTTATGATTTTCATTGACGACTAGATGTCAAAACATAATTCTTGATGTGAATATTTTTCTTAAAGGCTGATTACTTGCTTTGCTATGTATGTTTCGTTTAATTAGGGAAAGGAAAATGCACCATTTATTTGTTGTTTTTACACATATGACTTTGAGAGATATGAAAACCACGTCCATCCTATATGATATGTCTGTAGATGAAAATCGAATAAACTAAGTTTATAGCAGGATTGTTTTTGCAATAAATGCCCCTTGGCTTTTTAAAATCAATGAGTGTGATGTATATGTTATTTGTCATTATGCTGCTCAGGTGTCATTAAACTTTCCATTTCATAATTTTTTCTTTGGTGTTGATTTTTCTTCCTCCAAAAAGGTCTTGTTGTTTTACATTTGCACTCTCCTGTCTTTTGTATGTTTTTTATATAAAGCTCAGCTCAGCTTATATCAACGTAGATTGTTTATTTGAAGAGCTCCAAATGTGCGAAAAAAGTGCTTTGAGAAATTGCCGCGGAGCTACAGACTTTGCCTAGTGAAAATAAGAAATGCAGGTTTTAAACTGATGGTTTTGGTCACCAAAAATATATGGACACTTGTTATAAAGGTTTCTCCAAACTCTCTCTCTCTCTCTCTCTCTCTCTCTCTCTCTCTCTCTCTCTCTCTCTTTCTCGCTCTCTCTCTCCATTCTTCTCTCCCTCTCCTCTTGCTAATTACACCTTCCTTCCTTTTAGTCTGTGCCAGTCTCTCCCTCTGTGTGTGTGTGTCTGTCACTATATCTATAGATCTATATATCTATATCCTTGACAATGGAACCATGCTTTTGCAGATGCGCTCAAATTATCGGAATCGCAGTATTTAGAAATCCAATGTAAGGAGTTTCCTTGTTTGCAAAACGTATCATGGCTTTTTTCCAATGCATCAATATTCGTAAGACAATAGCACATGAACTTTTGACTTTTTAGGACATGGGTAGCAGTGCTTTTGCAGCAGCGTTAGTCTTCCAATCTCGAGTTCACGATTTGGACAACCTTTATTTGTTCGATGTTGTCCCCTTCTGGTGGTTTGTTGTGAGTATAATGTAGCCGGTTGAGACAGGAGTCACGGTATCCCCACATTGTCTCTATGTAATAGTGAGTAAAATTGCCAGATTTAGTCTTGAGACCCGTCCATGATAAAGCATTGCTGCTGATATTAATCTTTGAATTCAAGAAACAAACTCATCACTTGCTATGTCCTATAGGAGACTGGCACATGTTAATGTTAGCTAGTATAGAAACTGTTGAGTTGGTTTAGCTTCCAACATCAGCACTATATAGGCTATATTGTGGACGGGCCCCAAGACTGACGTCTGACAATTTCACGTGCTGCCACACACGAGACAAGGCGGGGATACCATGACTTCTGTCTCAGTATAGAAACAACTGCATGTAAAGTATAAAAAAGTAGTGAAAATTATAAGCAACTCATTAATTATAATAACAAAAAGGAAAACGAAATAATGTCCTTAAGGTACACAATCAAAAACAAAAAAGCACACTGTTGAAACGAGTCTTGTAAATGGGAGGCTTAACGAAAAAAAGGTATACAACCTTCACAACACTTAGGTAAATAACCAGAACGGACAGATACAGTGCGAAGATACCATGACTCATATCTCAGCCGATCTTTTTTTATTGACACCGACCCAATCAGTAGGGAGCAATATCCGTAGGTTACCACCCGAGTACTTCCCGATTAGGTGACCATCGCTCTACTATTTGCACCTATACGCCCCTACTCAACATACAAAACCACATGCATGTTAGATGCGCATTTTGTAAATTTACATTATATTATTATTGTTAAAGTAGGCTTTTTTTGTTTGCTTATCTTACAATGAGCGGTGGTGTTTTCTTTCTTCTTCACTTCGCTTATAACCATGTGTTACGTCTGGCTTCTATCATAATTCATCAATTTTACAAATTTTAAAGTATAAAAAGTTATTGTGTTTTCATTTGGTTTGTCTTTTTAATACATTTTTCTGATTGTGTTAAGAAAATTTCAAAGAGCTACAATTTAATAAACATTTATTCTTAAAGAAGAGATGTTTTTCTAGAGAGACCAACGCAAAAGCCATGGGGATTGCATTGTCGGCTAGTTTAATTAAGTGAAAATTTTAATTTAAATGAAAAGCTATTTTTACATCCTGACTATTATTTCAAATTCAGTGTTTCTAAGACTGTTTATGTTTCCTGCCTGTCATTTTTAGGTTAAATGTATATAAGTATCATGTCATATTATACGTATGTTTATTTACTTATAGCTGATTTTTTCCTTTTATTTTCCTTCTTGCTTTGAGTTAAATCATGTTAAATGTGTCCGATCCAAACAAATCATAATAATGATCTACACTTTTTTCAGCATTAGGTCAAGTGTGTTTTGATTGATATATATATATACGTGTTCGTGTATTGTCTTTTGTTTCTTGCGACCATATTTTGACCAATCTGTAAAGTGGGATATTGAAAACCTACTGATGAAATCATATACAAATTAAACGGTTGTAATGTGTTTTTAACGAAAAATAAAAACTACGTCTACTTGCAGTTTTGTTAGTTAGAAAGGATACTATTTTGATTTAAAGGTATTTGCTCTAAGATGTTAGCGCTCAGCTTTTTTTGGACCAGATGCAAGATAATTGGATTTAGTATGTGCAGGTCTTGCACATGTTATTTTGAAGATCAAATAATAAAAACATAGTAAAATAAAACTCAGACAAAACGGTATATTTTTATGTTTATTTTTTATTTATTTTTAAAAAGCAGATTATACATTAAAAACATAGTGAAAGACGCGTGTATATAATTATTTTATACGTTTCTCCATGGCTTCTCACAACCAGAGGAATAAAAATCTTAATTTCACTCAATTATTATTATTCACCTATAAGTTCTAAAAACATCATGTTTATTTGTTTGCTCTAGGTAGAAGTTCTAGAGACATCATGTTTATTTGAATGTGTCTAAATATTCCATCAATTTTGTTTTATGATCTTACATCCTTTGCTTCTCTATCTTTCTTCTTTCCTCTCATGTTCGTGCACTCCCTATCTCACAATATTTTATCCATTCTCCCTTTTTTGCTCACTTCTCTTAAACATTGCAATCCAATCATTTATCAGTTTCATAAGCCTCTCTCTGTCTTTCTCTCTCTCTCTCTCTCTCTCTCTCTCTCTCTCTCTCTCTCTCCTTCTACCTCAACAAGTCATCTAAGCTGGCACATTGTAAAGTTATTGCATAGCCCTACTGTCTAAACGGCATCGAAAAATGGAAGTGTGTAAACGGGTTTGAAATCAGGAAAAGTGCCGGCTGGTTTGAAGGGGGGATAAGTGGTTTTTGCTTCAGATCCTGTCATGCTTGTCGTATGTGAATCGAATCCTACGCCATCTTCACCCTCGCCACTGCCATCGTTAAAATTATCTTCATTATCTTCATCCGTTTGGTTTTCTAATTCAATTCCCTCAAACCATTTGGTGGACTTTTGTGTGCTGGCGTCTGTGGTTCTAAACTGGGAGCTTTCGTTTTCATCATTACTCTCATTATTAATGCCTGTTTTTCCATTGCCATCAACTTCATCGGTCGAAGATGTGGAGGAAGGAGTGCTCACTTCATCTTCATTATCCTCATATGTGTCTTCTTCATTTTCTTTGTATTCTTCATCGTCTGTGTTGGTTGAAGTTGGGAAATATGTAGTTGTATAATCGGTACCCTCACTATTGTCATCAGATTCTGTATTGGTATTTGACTTGATCAGCTGCTCTGAAAGAATTTCATGGTCTTTTATCGACGTGGTGCTCGTCCCAACAACCTGCTCTGTTGTTTGTGGTGGTAACTCGGAAGTTGCCATATCTTTGGTTTGTTCAACAGATGGCAGGACTGTGGTGCTTTTTGGTCCATTTGGGCGCACATTCACTTGCGTTACCCTCATAGTGGTCTTGGTAATTTGTCCATGGGGTGTCGGTGTTGGCGTTACTTGAGATCCTTGGTCATTTCTGAAGTACTTGACATCAATGTCATAAACGATTTGTTTGTCGAAGCCACACAATACTTGGAGAACATTGATCTGATTATCCTTTAGATTCTCGTAACTGTCGACTCTGATAACGTGATTGTCTACTGGGTTGGAAGCCAGGAATCTGACAGTCGGCTCTGGAACATTACCAACAGCAACCACGATGACCTTGGCCTTGTTTGCTTTCATCAGCTTGACCTCAGCTTTCAGTTGAGGGAGGTCTTGAGTATCTTCGTCCAACACCAGGACAGCGATGTTCTGCCTGTCTCCACGTGCTGCTAAGCCTGAGAAAATGTCCAGTCTGACCTGCTTGACCAGCTCATACACGCCGCTACGCCGCTTCAGGGTTTCGACCACTCCCTTCAAACCAATGTAAACGTCTGATGCTGACTGGATGGGTGTGTAAACTCCCGGGAGACAAGACTGGGTGATCACGCCGACGTTTGTTCCCGGTACTTTAACGCTGGCGTCAAAGGAGAAAGTGCTGACTAGATTGCCCAGAACGGCACTGGTAATGGACGCTGGCTTGTAGGAGTCGTATATAAATATAACGTTTGCTGGCTTTTCGCTGCATTCTGTCAAATAAAAAAATGAGAAAAGAATTAAGTATGTAGTCATACTTAGAATTGCTACTCTCGGAACATTTATCCGAAGAAATCAATGTTTATGTTATAATTAGGATTGTAAACTGTGAATCAAGCAGCTTGAGGTCGAAGCAGTGAAGCCCTTTGACTGTTAAATTGGTCTTTAACGATTGTTACACATAAGCTTATAATTATTTTTATGCACGGTCAAAATTGTGGACCACCATGTCAGTCAGTACTAGGCTTGCACTGGTTCCACCTGAACGTTTTAGTTTGTATGAAAAAATAAAATACTTATATTCTCCTGCTGAAACATTAACTATTCTAAACTTCAAAAGAATTATAATTATCTTTTCGTTATGTGTATACGATCCATGATGCATTTAAACTAACCTGGTTGTTTTTTCGCTGCATCCTTTGTAAATTGGTTCACAGCTTTGCAGGTTTTATGAGCCAATGTCTGTGCAACGTCTCCCAAATCCTCGAAAGTATCGACGTGGAACTTGAAGTCCTGTTCAGGTTTGCTGGATATTTCACTGAGCTCTTCGTCGTTGACGTATTTACCAACTCCAACAGCAAACATCATCACGCCCTTGTATCTGTAGATGGAAGTAGAACATAATTTTAGCTTATGGAACTTCTTGACAATACTCGGGTTAGACAGACGGTGAGACATGTTGAAATTCTGATGACTGGCATAAGAATTGTTTTAATGATCAAAGAGCTTAAAGGAAAGAGGACCAAGACAATGCTACCATTTTTATCTACAATAATTATACATGTGTGTTTGTAATAAGACCCAAAGACGCTTTTTAAACATGTTGATAATCACTTTTTGGGTTGTTATTATCAATGTTGTTTTGTGTCTTAGAATCTCAAATTGAGAAGGAAGTCATTAAAAATTCCAATCCTTGCTGAATTGTATGTTAGCGTTTTATAAGCTTTCGATCTAAGGTTGATATAGAAGATATCGGTACACCTAAAGACAGGTGACATATTCTCATTGCACATGTGAAGAAATCGGTTACAAAAAAATATTTTTTAACCCTACCTCGCCTCTGCTGCAGCTTCTGCCGTGTTTTTCGGCTGCTGTGAAAGACCATCAGTAACCGTAATGATGATTTTGGTGGCTCCCTGTCTGGAGTCCTGATCGAATCCTTTGTGGGTGACGTATCGGATGGCGTCGCCAGTGTTGGTGCCGCCTGTCAGGTAATCGACGTTTTCAGGCTGGATGGCGTCCAGCAGGTCCTTCAGGTTCGTGTACTCGTCCAGGCCAAATTCATGGTTGATCTGATAAACGATGATAAGAGAAATTGATTATTAATCTTTAATGGTTGCTCAGCTGTGCATGGTTTCTTTAAAGTGGTAGTGTCAGTACTAGTAGTAGTAGTAGTAGTAGTAGTAGTAGTAGTAGTAGTAGTAGTAGTAGTAGTAGTAGTAGTAGTAGTAGTAGTAGTAGTAGTAGTAGCAGTAGCAGCAGTAGTAGTAATAGTAGGAGGAGGAGGAGGAGTAACTAATAGTAGTAGAAGTAGCGAACAATTATTTTTTTTTTGAGAAATTTTAAGAATTCGAGGAAAAAATAGTGTTTTGCACTCACCTCACTCGAAAAAGTGACCAGTCCGATTCTGGTGTGAAGCGGTGAGATTTGGAACTCGGAGACCAGGTCTCTCACGAAAGGCAACACTTGTTTTCGGAAATGGACCACCCATACAGATGTAGATGCGTCCAGTAAGAAGTAAATATCCGCCGGTTTTCCTCTGCATTCTGGATATAGAATAATTGGCACAGTTCTTTTTATAACTTTGACTAAGAGAACAACAATTTAAGTTTAGAAACAGACCAATTATATAGCCGTCATTTACATTTTAATCATGTTGTTTGTTATTTGTTTTGTTGTTGTTGTCGTTGTTGTTGTTGTATTTGTTGTTGCTTTTTGTTGTCGTTGTATTTGTTGTTGTTTTGTTGTTGTTTTGTTTTGTTTTTTTGGGGGTGGGAGGGTTGTTTTTTTTGTTTTTTTTTGTTTGTTGTTTTGTTGTTGCTTTTTGTTGTTTTTAGGGGGTTGTTGTTGTTGTTGTTGTTGTTGTTGTTGTTGTTGTTGTTGTTGTTGTTGTTGTTGCTGTTATTGTTTGTTTGTTTGTTGTTGTTTTTGGTTGTTTTGTTTTTTATAATGTGATGAGAATAACTATGCATTGTGTAAGTATTCTTTGACTCCTATAGAAAGGGATTTTGAGTCCGAAGGCGCTCTTTAACTTAACGAAAAGAGAAAAAGGAAGTTTAAGTAACACGTTAAAGGTATCATATTAAATGCCTTACCTTGGTCAGTCATGATTGCGTCCCCTTGTGGCAACTCAGGAACTTGCGGCATCAAAGTGGCAATCACCTCCTCAGTTGTTGTCGATGTTGCTTTGGTTGTTGTGGTGGCTGTTGTTGTAGTTGACGGTGTCGTCGTCGTTGTTGTTGTTGTTGTCGTTGGTGGCGGTGGTGTAGTGGTAGTTGTAGTTGTAGTTGGCATTGTTGTAGTAGGAGTTGTCGTTGTCGTTGTTGGTGGGGCTGTTGTTGTGGTAGTGGTGGTGGTAGTGGTCGTCGTTGTTGGTGTGGTAGTGGTCGTCGTTGTTGGTGTGGTAGGGGTCGTTGTTGGTGTGGTAGTTGTCGTTGTTGGTGTGGTAGTGGTCGTTGTTGGTGTGGTAGTTGTCGTTGTTGGTGTGGTTGTTGTCGGTACGGTGGTGGTAGTTGTTGTTGTCGTTGTAGTCGTTGGGGGACGTGTCGTCATTAGAAGTGCTGAAATATATACAAAAAAGTAGATGTGATTAGTGATCGTTAATTTTTTTTATGAGACTTCCGAATGTGTTTTTATTTATTTTTTATTTTATGAAGGTTTTTATAAGATTTGAAAACCACCACGTAATGTGATTTATTATATAGTAAATATTGAGCTTTTTTCAAAGGAAACCTGAGAGACTTTGACAGCAAAGCCATATAGAAATGCCATAATCTTTTAACTCCATCATTAAAGCTGTTACGTGTATTGCAACAGTTTAAAAAAAAACTAACTCTAACTCTTATAATTTATTGTAACTTACCATCACAAGTTGACTGACTAAATCGTTGTTCAATGCTGTTCAGAGCTTTGAAGTCGCTGACTTTGAATGAAAACTGTTCACTGGGCTTGGATGCCATCGCGTTGAGTTCTTGGAAGTATACTCCGTGACCCACACCAATGGCAAACACATCGGCTCCTGGTGTTTGAAGAAAGGACAGAACGGTGCAGTGTAAGTAGTTGGTATCAGAATATGGTAGATAGTTATGCAGAAATAGACTTGAAGATGAAATTGAATCGATTTCTCACACGGGAGAGTGAGAGAGAGAGAGAGAGACAGAGAGAGAGGGAGAGAGAGAGAGAGAGAAAGGATGGACATTGAGTTAAAGAGAGAAATTTAAAGCAATGAATATACTCAGCGAGATAGACAGAGAGAGACAGAGAGATACAGAAATAGAGATAGAGAGAGAGGGAGAAAATCTACTGAAATACGAAGTAAAAAAAAATGATTGGCCGTAAACTGCTTTTTTATCGGTTGCTGTTGATGCACTAAGACTTTTATATGATAGGCTACATGGTCAGTTTTCCTTTCGTAATTTTTTCCATAAATTGGTGTAAATAAACTAATAAAGTTCACATTAATTTTTAAGACTTACCTTTAGCTTTAACTGCATCGGCTGCTGCCACTGTCTTTGCGGTGTTTGTGGACTGTCCGTCTGTGATGATGACCACGAGCTTGGAGACGCCCTGTCGGGATCCGTGCTCCGGCACCAGCATCTCCTTAGCGACGTACTCAAGGGCGCGGTGGGTGTACGTGTTGCCGCCTCTGTACTTAATCCCTTGCACGGCTGCTACCACGTCATCCGGGTTCTGAAAGGTATATAGTATATATTTGTTAATGATCTAGTTTTAATAAAGTTTATCTCTGTCTTTCTGTATTTGTTTCTCTCTCTGTTAATATATTTCTATCTATCTATCTCTTCCGTTCTCTCTCTCTCTCTCTCTCTCTCTCTCTCTCTCTCTCTCTCTCTCTCTCTCTCGCTCGCTCGCTTTCTCTCTCTTTCTTTTTTAATGTTAAATGTATTATTCTTAAAAATCTTAGATGATTTTTGGTAGAGATTTGAATGCATCATAAGCACTTCATTTTGATGCAATAATAACTTCATGTTGGTTTAAGATAAAAGACCCTTAAATATTTTCTAGTTTCAAGAAGAGGGGAAAGTGCGGGCTTGGGGAGTTTGATATTACTCACGTCAAATGTGTTGAGGTGGAACTCAAGATACTCCTTGGTACTGAACAAAATTGCTCCAATTCTGGTATCCTTTGGCCCGGGCCCAATCCTGAACTTGAGAATGACATCTTTAATGAATTTCTTAACGTGCCTGTGAAAGTACACTGGGTAGATGGAGGATGAGGAGTCCACGACGAAGATGATGTCAGCTGGTTCGCTGCACGGTTCGCTGGAGGGGGGCCGGGCATTTACGGTCTGAGGAAAAACGAGGAAATAGTCATTTAGTTAGTGAGTGATCGGGTTATTTATTTTGTTTGTTAGTTAGGGAGTTAGTTAGTTGGTTAAAGAGAAAGTTAGTTAAGAGATGATTAAAGAGAAAGTTTGTTAAGAGAGAATGCGTGTGAGATTTAGTTAGATAAATAGTTAGTTTTAATTAGTTGGTTAGTTAGTTGGTTAGTTAGGTAGTTAGTTAGTCAGTTGGCTAGTTAGTTTGTTTGTTAGTTATTGAGTTAGCAAACTAGTTAGTTAGTAATTTTGTAGTCCACCGTAGTAGTGGTTTTAGGATAAAAATTAAGTTTATTGAAAAATGCGATGACTTCACACATTTTACTGTCTCACACACTGGAGATTATTTGGCATGAATGAATACCACATATAATAAAGAGGCATGTTGGCCTACTTCTAATGGATAATTTCCATTAGACTGGCGATTTTTAGGATAACTCAGCGACACACATTACAACAGTAGTTGGTCAAACAATTTTTCAAGCAACGAAACAAGGAGAACCTTTTTAAATTGGAGTACTATAATTGGGAAAATAATATAAAAGAAATACATCGATGGTTTTTTTTTTTTTTTTTTGTTGAGGGGATTTTACTCTAAGGAGAGTTTAGACGATTTGACTGATATTTTGTTTCATGTTTAGCAACGTTTACAATACTTATAAAAAAAATATTCAGAACGAAAAATAATATGAAAACACTTACCATTGATAATGAGACCATGGCCACCGAGATGAGAAGTAAAAATCGGACTGAATTCATTTCCATCTTGTGAGGAATTAATTTGTTAGCTTACAGATACAAATTTAATGTTTTTTTCAAATTATTATAATTCTCTTGCAGGTGAGAATGATGAAGTTGCCTCGCGTCTAAGACTTCCTCAGTAGTGAGTAGTTTTAGCTGGTTCGCCGATGCTTTGAGCTGGCTATCTGGCTAGTTTTATACAGTTCGTCCCGCCCACTTCAGCTAAGATTCGCCCAGGATTGGTCGAAAAAACACTTGAGGTGAAGACGCAATAATCTCTTTTTGTTTCTACTCACGCAAGGGGGCGTCTAAGCACTTACACCGTGAACAATGGATTGAGAACAAAATAATAATTATGCCATTTCGACATTCTTTGCTACAGAATAAAATTAATAATTATTTCACATACATTATATTCACGAAGACAAACGATTGTTTTTGTTTTTTGTTTTTGTCCAATACTCTCACTACCACATCTACCACTACCCACAGTCCTTGATGTAAATTCTCTTCACCCTTGCACATTTCATATCTATTTTGAACACTAAGATATATTAAGCATTGCATTGACATTGTTCTTATAACTTGATTTGTTGTACGGGATTGTGTACAATTGTGTACTATTGTGGGCACTTTCAGATACTGCTTACATCTTACATCAGTGCTCACATTAGATCCCTGAGCTACCCCTCCCTCGAATGATATAAAAAGTAGGCCTAGTTGAATAACAATACCCCCCCCCCCCCCCCCAGCTTATTCGAGTTTCCAGTTCCCCCATGCGTCGTCCAATGAATGTCGCTTACAAGGTTACTTTTGAAGGGGATATGACATTTCTCTCTCTCTCTCTCTCTCTCTCTCTCTCTCT
>RQTK01000547.1:158719-171284 GCA_003991915.1 Elysia chlorotica | reverse complement strand
ATTATTATTATTATTATTATTATTATTATTATTATTATTATTATTATTATTATTATTATTATTATTATTATTAGTATTATTATCGTTGTTGTTGTTGTTGTTGCTGTTGTTGTTGTTGTTGTTGTTGTTGTTGTTGTTTTTGTAAATGTTGTTGTTGGTATTGTTACTACTGTTATCATAGTCAGTGTAGCGTGGTGGCGCTGGGTTAAATTACCAGCCTTCGATGCTGGAGGCACGTGGTTCAAATCTCGCTCGAGACATCTTGCTCCCTCTTTTTGATATCGGCGTCAGTATAAGCTATAAAGTGCATGTCTAAGTCCTGGCTATATTGCCCATTCTGTGCCCCATCGCTCTATGGAATCTGTCTTGAGACATAGGGTCCGTCAAACAAGTAGGCAGCTTCGTTTTCTCCGACCAAAGGTTGTTTTAAATTATTGTCCCCTATACGACTGTAGTTAAAAGGCTATATTTTAATTGCCGTTTTTCTTCCATTGCTCGCTATATTAAGAGCGCATAAAATAAAATAAAATCATTGCGAATGATATTTTGCTCTTTATCTAATACTGCATAAATATTAAAAAGATCATTGTAACTTTGATATTTTGGTTCATTTTTAGTTTAATTGTTCCCTATTCTATCACTGCATAAAAAATGAAATTGGTCATTTTGTGTGATCAAAGTTTTTTTTTTATAGTTCTCGAAATCATAATATGATTTTCAAGGCTAGCTTTCAGCTGTAATTTTTTTTCCTCTATCCTTACATTGCATAACAAGTAAATAGATCGTTGTGATTACATATTTTGATTAGATACTTTTTCGTTAAATGTTGTTCTATGTCCTAACACTGCATAAAATAAAATAAATCAAAGTAGGCTGATCTTTTGAATTTTTTTTCAGCTTAAAGGGCCTCTTGGTGTGATTAACTTTGGTGTGACTGCTTCTTCTGTAGAATCTTTTTAATTTTCTTGAATTAATTTTCAACAGTTCCGTGGGCGAAACCGTACCGAAAGAAAAAATACTCATGCAAAACTTAACAGGAAAAAATAGATTATTTGGCATTACCTTAGGAGACGAAACAATATTTTTGATAGAGGTTGCAAAAAAACATCTTGCTTCATTCTTTTACAAGCAAGCATTCTATAATTATTACACACTATTTAGTTCTCTGTTCAAATGTGTTACAAACACGGAAATACGTTAATTTTTTTTTTTTTTGTCAGGCCGAGTAAAGTCTTGCGGTAAGTACAACATCGCGGAAGCTTGTCGTAAGCCTTCTTTATTTGATATTCTTACAGCGACGTTGTACTTACCGCAAGACTTTACTCGGCCTGACAAAAAAAAATTAACGGATTTCCTTGTTTGAGTGGAAAATTATTTGAAATGTTTCTTTTTGCATTGGTATTATTTTCTTTTGTCCGCAATTTTGCTCTTTTAGTTCTGTTTTGCTTGTTGTTTTTGTTTTAAATATTCTTATCCGTCATAAATTGTTGGTTAATTTCAAATAGTCTACAAAGCTCGTTTTAGGAATTTAGACGTACAATTAACATAGTAAATATCATAATTATTACTTCTTGGTTTTATTCCAATGTCCTTTTTGTACTTGGTTGTAAAAATGGAGAAAGGAAGTAAGGCCTGTGATTTCATAGATGCCTCTAAACATTCTGGAAATACAGAAACAATAATAATTATTCAGTAAAAAAATCTCTTTTTTTCTATTTTATCCTGATTTTACCCTTTCTAGCTCCATCACATCACACCATAACACTTTAGCATTATTGGCAAATAGATTATTTACAGTCATGCTAGCACAAAGCCTACCTTTGAGAAATACTTTATATAGAGAGGATGTATCTTAGTTTACTTAATTTATCCGATCCAATGCTGACGATGTTGATAATAAAATTCTCTTCATGTTCTTTTATAGTCAATTTTACATGCTTATGCCTATGTATTCTATTGTGTGTGTGTGTGTGTGTCAAAACCTATAGAATACCCAAAAGAAGTTAATAAAAATTAACCACATTGTATGGTTTACCTTATTAAGTTCAGCGTCATAATTGATTTGATTTACATAAACTAAGTAATGCAATTTTTAATATTAAATATTGTGGACAACCGGAGATTGTTTTATTAACTCTTCTTGTTAATATTCTTAAAATAAAAATCTCATTACTTTTGTCAAACTTAATTTCTCTTTGTACTTTGGTTATGTCTGCAAGTTTCGTTTATTATAATGTTTGTTTTGTGGTGTGTATGCCAAAGGACTTGTTTTCTGAGTAAGATTATAGTCAATTGAATTCTGAACAACCTGGGAAAAAATTGACATGTGTTCCAGTTTTTTTATTGCTAATCAAAGCACTGAAATGTTTTCATAAGATAGTGAAGTTAACTCAATTACCATCCGCTTAGAACAAGAATGTTCTAAGTCCTTAAATCTTCTCAATACATTTATACTTTTGTGGATATTTCAAGTCACTGCGTGAAATATTTCTTTAGAGAAGAGAAACATTTTGAATTTTGCTCAGTGTTGAGACTGTCTTCTCAGATACGTGTTTGCTTTTAACAGTAGCCTAAAACAGAAAATCTATTGAGAGTGTTCAAGCAGATTATTACCCTGACTTAAACAAATTAATGAAGATCTTTCATGGGTGACACTAGATTGCCTGAAACAAAAGGTAATTTCTAAATATTAATGTGATTTAAATATTAAAACGTGTTAGCTTTATGCTTTATTTCATTATAATACTTCATTTATATACATTAATGCTTGATTTTAAGTTTGGTCTTAATGAACGGTTATAAAGGTCGTGGTCGTTGTTGTGGAGATGTCTAACAACATAGTTTCTAAGAATCACTACATATTGATATTTCAAAGATCGTCGATGCTTGTTTGTTTGACAATGATTTTGGAAGAGATTAGATTCATAGGAGACTGGCAAGATTTTAATTACGGTATCTTAACATTTACAAACTAGATCTATCTATCTTCGCATGATATGGCCACCAAACTGTGCTTGTTATGTTCTGATTCATCAAGGAGACTGAAATTTGTGTCCTTCTCTTTTTAGACTTTCGTTTTTGTTCTTTATGAATTATACCGAACGTAACAAAATAGTTCATTCCATGTTCAAATATACAAACGGTATACAAAAGGTATAACTTCGACGTAAAAACTAAGACATTTTCACCGATGTCTAATTGTTTTATATACAAGAAAACGATTGGAAATTTGTTTTGTCATCGCCCATTCTTCCCGTTCGAGCCCTTTTCATGAGTGGGTGATGGTGTAAAATTTTTCGAAATAAAATGTGCATCATTGTTTAAGTTCTGGCTGTAAAAACATTTCTGAACGAGTAAGCAATTTTATGCACGAATGGTGAAAGTGCTCTTCATTTCGTTGGAAAAACCCTCTCTAGTATGTATATGAGTAGAATTTATTTTGCACTCTTTACAAACCTTTTTAGATGCTTAATTTATCACGTTTCAAAAGCTTTCTTAAAAGTTGAATTTTATACTTCGTATGGGAAATAGTAAAGCCGTTTTCATGGCAAATCTGTATCATTACACGACACTTAGGAGTGCTTGTACGTTTTTCACGAACTCCAATTCTGTTTAAGACTTTGTTCAGCACCTTATGTAATGTCATTGGATTTGAGCGCTTTAGGGAGTAGCATTATTTTATCTAATAGTCGACTCTCTCATCCCAAAATTTCCTCCCTTTCTTTCTCCCTAATTTTTCGAAATAATCTTACAGGGGGCGCGGTGGTCCTGGGGTAGAACATCGGCTTCCGACTCAAAAGGTCCGGTTTCGAGCCCTGGCGATTGCGCTCCCTACTGGTTGGGTCGGAGTCAGTATAAATGAGTCTTGGCTTCCCCGCCCTCTCTCGTGTGTGGCAGCACATAAATTTGTCAGACGTTAGTCTTGGAGCCCTTCCACAATATAGCCTATTTAGTGCTGATGTTAGACGTTAAACCAACTTAACTCACAAGTGTGAGGTCTTCAGTTTAGCCAATCTTTGGTTGGGCCAAGCTTGTAAGAAGTAAGGGAAGTAAATCAATATTTGTTTATGCCTCGCGAAAAAGGTAATTTTATTCCCCTTGTAATGCTGTAATGTGAAACATCAAAAAGAGAGAGAGAGAGAGAGAGAGAGAGAGAGAGAGAGGCGGAGAGAGACGGAGAGACGGAGAGACAGAGACGGAGACGGTGACAGAGACAGAAGAGAGTGATAATATAGATGGGGTCAGAATGGACCTCTGTATGTTAACATAAAACTATGTTCGGTGGTGATCAGAATGAACAAATGTGTAAAGTTCTTGTATTTAACGCATGTCAAATTGTGGTATCTGCCTCGAAGTCTCTTTTATAGACTTATTAAAGAAGATGTAAACTATTGCAATTTCATTTTGTTTTCAATCGTACATTTTAAAAGTCCTTCTTTTAATTCATGCGAGGACGAATATGAGTCAGCAGGCAAATGTTTTTGAATTTTTATTTTTTGTATAGCCATAGTATATTCTTTTATGCCTTGAGCTTTCAAAGTGTACAAACTTATATCTTATTTTTCTTCGTCTTTCTCTCTCTGTTTCTCTGTCTATCTGCCTCTCTGCCTCTCGGTATCCCCACCCTGTCTTGTGTGTAGCAGCACATAAAATTGTTAGACGTTAGTCTCGAGGGCCCGTCCACAATATAGTATATATAGTGCTGAAAGTTGATGGTTAAGAAATCAAATCAACTCAACTTTCTCTCTCTTTCTCTTTCTATAAATATTTTTCTCTTTCTGTCTCTCTATCTCACTGTTCCTGTTCTATTCTCCATCTGCTCAGATAGCAGATATTATAACAAACCAATACTACAATCATGTAAACACAAAACATTAATTCCTATGTCGATCCCCTTTGTCTTTCCAGCAAAAGTACAATTCGCCAGCCCGTCACAGATAAAAAGATAGTACGCATTCCGCGAAGCCAGATACCAATTGGACCATGCTAGTATTATTATCGTTGTTGTTGTTGTTGTTGCTGTTGTTGTTGTTGTTGTTGTTGTTGTTGTTGTTTTTGTTAATGTTGTTGTTGGTATTGTTACTACTGTTATCATAGTCAGTGTAGCGTGGTGGCGCTGGGTTAAATTACCAGCCTTCGATGCTGGAGGCACGTGGTTCAAATCTCGCTCGAGACATCTTGCTCCCTCTTTTTGATATCGGCGTCAGTATAAGCTATAAAGTGCATGTCTAAGTCCTGGCTATATTGCCCATTCTGTGCCCCATCGCTCTATGGAATCTGTCTTGAGACATAGGGTCCGTCAAACAAGTAGGCAGCTTCGTTTTCTCCGACCAAAGGTTGTTTTAAATTATTGTCCCCTATACGACTGTAGTTAAAAGGCTATATTTTAATTGCCGTTTTTCTTCCATTGCTCGCTATATTAAGAGCGCATAAAATAAAATAAAATCATTGCGAATGATCAATTGATCTTTATCTAATACTGCATAAATATTAAAAAGATCATTGTAACTTTGATATTTTGGACAATTGTTCCCTATTCTATCACTGCATAAAAAATGAAATTGGTCATTTTCCTAGGTCAAAGTTAGTTTTTTGTTATAATCCTTGAAATGATTATATGATTTTAAAGGCTAACTTTCAGTTGTTGTTGTTGTTGTTTTTTTTGTCTATCCTAACACTGCATATAAATTAATAGATCGTTGTGGTTTAATATTTTCATTAGTTAATTTTTCGTTAAACGTTGTTCTATATCCTAATATTGCATAAAATGATATAAATCATAGTAGACTGATCTTTGGACATTTTTTTTCAGGTTAAAGGGCCTCTTGGTTTCATTGCTTCATTCGTGAAACCTTTCTAATTTTCTTGAATTAATTTTCAACAGTTCCGTGGGCGAAACCGTACCGAAAGAAAAAATACTCATGCAAAACTTAGCAGGAAAAAAATACAATAAAAAGCATCCCAACGTTTGTGTGACCTTTCTCTAGGAGACGAAAAAATATTTTAGAGAGAGATTGCAAAAAACCAACATCTTGATGCGCATTCAATCGAGCATACTATGTTATACACTATGTAGTTCTCTGTTCAAAGGTGTTACAAACAAGGAAGGTCATTAATTACTTGTCAGTGCCAGTAGATATTTAAAGCCGTAAGTACACAGTCGCGGTAGATTGTCGTAAGCCTTCTTTATTTGATATTCTTACCACTCGTCGTAAGCTACCGCGACGTTGTACTTACCGCAAGACTGCCCAACGGTGCCTTAAGGCTTGAGTGGAAAACAACCTTTTTTTGTTCTTTTAGTTTTGTTTTACTTTTTGTTTGTTATTGTTTTAAATAATCTTATCGACTTTGCGTCATCAATTTTGGATACATTTCAAACAGTCTACAGAGCTTGTTTTAGGATTGTATACCCACAAAAAAATATCGTAAATATCATAATTATTACTCCTTGATGTTAGTTATTCCAATGTCCTTTTTGTACTTATAAGTAAAGCTATGACTTATCTGCTAGCTTATTTCAATTGAGAGGGGTGGTGGCCCTGTGGTAGAACATCGGCTTCCGACGCAAAAGGTCCGGGTTCGAGCCCTGGCGATTTCGCTCCCTACTGGTTGGGTCGGTGTCAGTTTAATGTGATCGGCTGAGACAGGAGTCATGGTATCCCCGCCCTGTCTCGTGTGTGGCAGCACATAAAATTGTCAGACGTCAGTCTTGGGGCCCGTCTACAATATAGCTATATAGTGCTGATGTTGGACGTTAAACCAACTCAACATCAACTCAACATCTTCCAGATCATTTCTATCATATTTTAACCGTGTTAGTTATTCCAATGTCCTTTTTGTACTTATAAGTAAAGCTATTCATGAATCTAACTGGGTTGTAAAAAAAATGGAGAAAGTAAGTGAAGCCTAGCATTTCATTGATGCCTCTAAACAATCTGGAAATACAGAAACAATAATAATTATTCAGTAAAAAAATCTCTTTTTTTCTATTTTATCCTGATTTTACCCTTTCTAGCTCCATCACATCACACCATAACACTTTAGCATTATTGGCAAAGAAAGGTTTAATATAGAACCACGATTTTCTCGCCTCTTAACAATGGCATTTTTAATCTGTTTGGATTAAAAAGAAAATTGTAAAATGTAAGGCGTATCTATTCCATATGGAAAGCAGATTAGATGGATTTTTACTGAACTTAAAATAAAAATGGCTAGATCGTTTTCCCTCATAATAAATATAATTAAGATGTATTTACATACTCTAAAGGTAGAATCTAATATATTTTGTCATTATTGTGGAAGTCATTGAGCCTTCAACAGGAGACATGTCCAAATAGATTGTGCATAATTCTGAGATGCAAAAACAAATAACTGAGACTAGTTAGATTATATTAGTTATATCATTGTATTCTCTTTCAAAAGGTTAATTCCTAAGTTAAAGACTACTTGAGATTACTAAATGTCCGTGCAATAGGATACATACAAATGTGTGCAAAGTTGTAAAAGATGAAAAATTACTGTGTAAGATTGTAACATACATAAAGTATCGGGTAGCTTGTCAAGCAAAGTGCTCTTTAAAGTATGCACAAAACTGCTAGGTACAAACAAAAAGGAAATTAACCGCTTGTGTTAATTTTGTAGAAGATATTCCAAACATAAAAAT
Source organism: Elysia chlorotica (assembly GCA_003991915.1). Taxonomy (NCBI): domain Eukaryota; kingdom Metazoa; phylum Mollusca; class Gastropoda; family Plakobranchidae; genus Elysia; species Elysia chlorotica. The sequence continues at coordinate 163,621 of RQTK01000547.1, read as the reverse complement.
ATTATCATCGATTAAGTTATGAACATAGACAAAAATCTGAGCGTTGACAATCAATATGAAGGAAAATCTGTGCGTATTCTTTTGATAACGTAATTAAATTAGCCCTGAAACTATTAAAAATAAAAAATTTTTAAATTTTTTTTTTGGTGAGGGGGGGGGAAATGTTTAACAACATAGTCTTTAAAACACTACATTATTGATATTTCAAAGACCGTTCTGATTGTTTCTTTGGTAATGATTCTTGAAGATATTAGCTTCATAGGAGACTGGCAAGATTTTAATTATCTTAACATTTACAAACTAGATCTATCTATCTTCGCATGATATGGCCACCAAACTGTGCTTGTTATGTTCTTTTAAGACTTTCGTTTTTGTTCTTTATGAATTATACCGAACGTAACAAAATAGTTCATTCAATTTTCAAATATACAAACGGTATACAAAAGGTATAACTTCGACGTAAAAACTAAGACATTTTCACCGATGTCTAATTGTTTTATATAAAAGAAAGCTATTGCAAATTTGTTTTCACATCGCCCGTTCTTCCCGTTGAGTCATTTTCATGAATGAGTGATGGTGTAAAATCCTTCGTAATAAAATAATGTGCAGGATTGTGTGAGTTCTGGCTGGGAAGAGCCTTTCTGAATGAGTAAGCAATTTTTTGCACGAATGGCGAAAATGCTCTTCATTTCGTTGGAAAAACCCTCTCTAGTATGTGTATGAGTAGAATCTATTTTTGCACTCTTTACAAACCTTTTTAGGTGCTTAATTTATCACGTTTCAAAAGCTTTCTTAAAAGTTGAATTTTATACTTCGTATACGAAATAGTAAAGACGTTTCCATGGCAAATCTGTATCATTACACGACACTTAGGAGTGCTTGTACGTTTTTCACGAACTCCAATTTTGTTTATTCAGCACCTTATGTAATGTCATTGGATTTGAGCGCTTTAGGGAGTAACATTATTTTATCTAATAGCAGTCGACTCTCTCATCCCAAAATTTCACCCCTTTCTTTCTCCCTAATTTTTCGAAATAATCTTCGCGGTGGTCCTGGGGTAGAACATCGGCTTCCGAGGCAAAAGGTCCGGTTTCGAGTGCTGGCGATTGCGCTCCCTACTGGTTAGGTCGGAGTCAGTATAATGTGACTGGCTGAGACACGAGTCATGGCATCCCCGTCCTGTCTCGTGTTTGGCAGCACATAAATTTATCAGACGTTAGTCTTGGAGCCCGTTAACTCAACAAGTGTGGGGTCTTCAGTTTAGCCAATCTTTAGTTGGGCCAAGCTTGTAGGAAGTAAGGGGAGTAAATCAATGTTAATAGTCTCGCGCAAAAGGTAATTTTATTCCCCTTGTAATGCTGTAATGTTGTGAAACATCAATAAGAGAGAGAGAGAGAGAGAGAGAGAGAGAGAGAGAGAGAGAGTGAGAGTGAGAGATAGAGACGAAGAGACAGAGGCGGAGAGGCAGACAGACAGAGACAGAGAAGGTGACAGCGACAGAGGAGAGTGATAATATAGAGGGGGTCAAAATGGACCTCTGTATGTTAACATAAAACTATGTTCGGTGGTAAGCAGAATGAACAGATGTGTAAAGTTCTTGTATTTAACGAATGTCAAGTTGTGGTATCTGCCTCGAAGTCTCTTTTATAGATTTATTAAAGATGTAAACTACATGTATTGCAATTTCATTTTGTTTTCAATCGTACATTTTAAAAGTTCTTCTTTTAATTCATGCGAGGACGAATATGAGTCAGCAGGCAAATGTTTTTGCATTTTATTTTTTTGTATAGCCATAGTATATTCTTTTATGCCTTGAGCTTTCAAAGTGCACAAACTTATATCTTATTTTTCTTTGTCTTTCTCTCTGGTTTTCTGTCTATCTGCCTCTCTGCCTATCGGTATCCCCACGCTGTCTTGTGTGTAGCAGCACATAAAATTGTTAGACGTTAGTCTCGGGGGCCCGTCCACAATATAGTATATATAGTGCTGAAAGTTGATGGTTAAGAAATCAAATCAACTCAACTTTCTCTCTCTTTCTCTTTCTATAAATATTTTTCTCTTTCTGTCTCTCTATCTCACTGTTCCTGTTTCTATTCTCCATCTGCTCAGATAGCAGATATTATAACAAACCAATACTACAATCATGTAAACACAAAACATTAATTCCTATGTCGATCCCCTTTGTCTTTCCAGCAAAAGTACAATTCGCCAGCCCGTCACAGATAAAAAGATAGTACGCATTCCGCGAAGCCAGATACCAATTGGACCATGCAGTGCACAGATGGAATCGGCACCCCCACCTCGAAGGGTTCAAGACTCAAGTTTCGGACAACTAAGCCTTCACCAGAACCTCCTAACAACGAAGCCTATCTTTCCACCTACCACCCATACCTGCTGGAACGCCGTAAAGTGGAAACGCCATTTGGAGTAGGGGTCTGCATGAGTGCTGCTTTTAAAGATCCGAGTTCCCCGTACGCCCAAACCAAAAGGGATACAACCAAATCGTGCAGATATGTAAACCCATGTCAAAGAATACCTTTTTCAAGTAAGATTAGTGTTGTGTCAGGCGCGTGTGGCAGAAGTTACGCTGTGCGCAGCCATGCCCCTGATCACTGTTCGAACCAGTCTTCAAAACAAGTTAAAATGGCTCGCGATTTTAAGAACTGTGGTGACAAGCCAAAAAAGACACCCTCAGTAAAAGCACAGAGCTTGGCGTGTGATGTCAACTCAAAGGACACAAATACATGTAGAGCAGGTAGAGTTAGCTCGTGCAAACCAGGATTTGCTGTTCGAATGACAACAGATGAGGCTGGTACTAAGATAATTAAGGATATCGGAATTTTGGAGGATCAAATGACAGATGACTTGAGAAAGATGAGTCTTAATGAAGCTTCACCTGTCAAAGACGACGTGGCAGTTGTAAAAGAAAAACTCCCTCCAAAGCATGTTAGTACTGTGCAGGTGCGAGCGTGTCTTTCGAAAAATCATGATGATAACCAAGCCAAAACTAGCGTGACTTGCCCATCGTCTCTTCCTTCAGAAGGCAATGAGATCTCTCAAAGCTCTACGATTACTCCATCTTCATGTGCTGAAGTTCGAACATGCAGGAGGAGGCCATGTTCGGGAATTCCCTTGGATCAAAACGGTATCTGTCCAAAAAGAGCCCAGACACAATTTTCAACCAAATGTGGGGGGTCTGTTGCTTACATGCCATCGGACAAACCTGGCGATAAATGTTTGAAAATCGGCAGCAATGTCAGAATTTTGGCGCGCCCCGATGTGTGCCAACCGTCTTTCTGCGTGGGCAAAAAAATGTTCATACTGGCCGTTATCACGTACATCACCATGGATGGCAAATACAAACTCGGCACCACCAAGGGCACCATCGGCAGGCTTTTCGATCGAGAGGAGCTACAGCCTTTGGAGAAGAGAAAACTGAGCGCAAAAGACATTCCTCTAAGATCCATTACTATACGAGAGGCGAGTACCATTGCTTACGCCAGCCGCGACTAAACTTGGGTGTCCACGGAGATAATAAAAATAACTGTAGTCTAGTTTGTGATCTGGGCTTATCACCTGCACCATATAGAATCCCCGAAGCGAACCTAGGAGACGTTAAATCGGAGAGAGAGAGAGAGAGAGAGAGAGAGAGAGAGAGAGAGAGAGAGAGGAGAGAGAGAGAGAGAGAGAGAGAGAGAGAGAGAGAGAGATCTTCCCTCTGGATTTCAATTTTGAGAGAGATTTTCCCTCTGAATTTCAATTTTCTAAGCTTTTTCAAGAAAGAAAAAAGTGTTTTGCATTGTTGACCATTACCTTTTAGTTTTGATACTCCCATCAGAGTACAAACGAAATTATTTAAGAATTTATTGGCCAAAAATGCAATTATATGACTGTATTATGATGGAAAGAATTATTTTTGTCATAGTTTGGCACAATTCTTTGATTTGAAACATTTGTTTTCATCATTTATTTAAAAAACAAATAAAAAAATGTGTCTCTTTTTTCAAGATATAGATTTTCATGAGAAAACAAATGCATTGGCAATTCCTGTTGGTAAAAATGTTTTGAGAGGACTTTTTTTTAAATACATTTTATATTTACATTAAAATAATGACCCATTTTCTACTGTCTTGTTTATTTTACTTTATCAGTGTGTTCAGTCTGTTTCGACACCATGCTACTTTCTTTAATGCTGAAGTGTTTGCTTTATTTTCTTAATCATAACTGAATTATGAAAGTCGCATCGTAATCGATTTGACTAAAAATTAATTTGTTAAGATACTCCGAGTTCACTAGTTTATAATTGATTTTGATTTGCTAAACACTAAAGAAAAACGAAGTTAAATAGTATACAGGGTGCAGTTAAAAAAGAATAATGCACTAGAGTTTACGTAGCTGTACCAGTATCTTTGTCCTCTTTGAAAATTCCCGAGAGAGCAAGGTATTCGGAAAGAGAGAGACAGAGAGTGAGAGAGAGAGAGGTGGAAAGAGAGAAGAAATAAAGAGACCTATTATACTTTACATATTAAATCTTGAATATGTAATTAAATTTTTCTTTCAGAATGAATTGTTCTTTGATTAAAACTTTCTTATTGGTTAGTACGTTTAAAATAATGATTGAATTATCTATATTTTCAATTGTGGAAAAACACATGAAAATTGACTATCAATTCGTTGATAGCACATGTTAAATTTCAAATTTAAAAAATCGCTTTTTCCTTTAAATAAAAGGCTATTTATCGTTTCTTTTTCTTTTTATTTCTTTGTGTGTCTGTGTGTGTGTACGTACTTATGTAATTATGTTGTATTTACTGGTTTCAAAATAATAAGCATGCAACAATCATGAAAATACACGTAAAGTACAACGTGTCTAAAAAGTAAAAAACACTCTTTTTATTTTAA
>RQTK01000547.1:143719-153719 GCA_003991915.1 Elysia chlorotica | reverse complement strand
AGAATGAGAATCAAGGACATTCTCATTCTGATTTTTTACCGAAAAGTGAATGTTTGAACGCTGATTTGGTGGCTAAAATATTAACAGATCTGAAAACAATAAAACAAGGTAACAATTATCATGAGGAATTGAAATTTTCAGAATCGCCAGCTATCGCTGCGTTTGAAATCGGCTCAGTGACTGGTGAATCTAGGGGAGAGCCGACCACGCCTACTCTTGGATTGGAACTGACACAAAGACTTGACGATGTCTATTCTAAGGCAAATAGTATTCATGGAAAGAAAATTCATACATGTTCACACCCAGGCTGTGGAAAATCATACAATAAAAGTTCACATCTCAAATCCCACATCAGGACCCACACAGGTAAGTTGAAATGTGCTAAACCCTGCCCGCTTTCGTCGATGACCTCGATAAGTGATGGTCTAGATATTTTCATCAGGCGCGCCATTTTCTTTGTTTGGGTTCTAGTAAATTTATGCGACCCCTCTTGATCTTGATCATAAAGATCCAATGTAGACTCCGGTTTGATTTATGTTTATCTTGTTGACTGAAATAGTGAGATCGGTTGTCGAAAATAGTATATAGCCCTATCATTCTTGACCCCTTTCTATCATGCTTATTTAATTAAAATGCATACAGTGAGAGCTACTTTGACACAACGGCTGGTTTCCGAAGTGGGCGTTGTCCTTCTCAAAGTGAAGTGAAACGTGTAAATGATTCTGGGGGTTCCAGTTAGAATTTATGATTTTCAAATTTTAGCTCCAAGAAAATTAACCACCCCATGATATCTTGCATCGCGAAATACATGTTTTGTTTGCTTTTGCTTTCATACAAGTACCATCTGTAGATCTATGCTTAATAATAGACGTTCAGTTAGATTTGGTCTAGATCTAAATTTTAGTAATCAATGCCCGGGGTATCCATGGAGATCTTTTATAAATAAATGTAAATAAATATCAGGGGGAGACGGATTAAAATCTTGGTAGCTAGCCATCAACATTCCAGCTCCATATATATGCATTATATTTTGGCAATTACTTTTCTGGATCATGCATGCAAATCCTTGATCTCAATGTCAACAAATGAAATGTGTATTTGGTTAATGTTTCAAGATCTATCATATTATTCAAAAGTATACACAATAAACCAAGGAAACGTTGGGAATCATTCCTAGTCAAAATATTTTATCTGATGCAATGAAAGGGAGAATTTTAAAGCAAACTTAATTTTGAAAAACAACAAATTGTATCTTATGAAAGGTGTCTTATGGGAGCTATGCATTTTATGTTTACATGGGCTTTATTTAGTTAATGAAATTTTTGATTAACATTAATTAATACTCATTTTAGTAGTTTCTAGATGTCTTCAATCTCTTTTTTGGTAATTGCAATGGATTACTAGGTAATTTAGTTATGTTATTTAGGAAAGGGCTGTAAAAAATGTTTCAGCTTACACATTTAGCGCTGCCCCTTATCCCTCTTTTTAATCAATTAATGGTTTAATGTTTGGAGAGTTTACATAAAGTTAGTAGTCAGTCGGCCTTCCAGTGTGGCTATGACAATAGAAATGAGGCCCACTTTATTCAGATGAAATATTAACTATAAATAATGATTCTTTATTCTTTTTCTTTTTATGGTTTTCATACATGACTTGCAGTTAAAATGTGACGCATGAGCATAAAATTAAAAATTTTATTTTTGAAAACATTTTTAGGAGTGAGGTTTTAGCAGCTAAAGCTATGATTCAAATGACTTTTTTTTTTGAGAATTTGAATCATTATAGGCATGCCTTTTTAATTTTTCTTATTTTAAAAGTTTGGAAATATTTAATAAAAGGTTTATCGTAATCATTTTTTTTTGTCTCAAGTTGTTCCAACTGCTGTGTTACTCTGTGTATCAAGAATCCTCCACATTTTTTGTCAGGAGCTCTTAAGTTTTTTTTTGTGGGCTGGTCCCAATACTAAATTCTTACAATTTTAATTTTTATGTGCTGTCATCTCGACGAGCATAATTATGCCTCTAAGTTTTATGGATGTATTTTGATCATTTCAAACTAGTTATTCAAAATTAATTGGGAATGTTGGGCACAATTGCTTAAAAATTAAAATATGTTCCAAGTTTCAAACTCATTAATCAAATGTTAAGACCTTGATAAATTATGATTTGAGGTGATTAGGTAGGGCTAATTTTTTTGTGTGGTTGTGTTTTGTAAGTTGTTTTTAATGACATCTCATCACAACTTTACCTGTTTTTATTTGTAGGCAAGCTATTACAGCTGACCTGTACATTATAATGAATTCAATGTGCTATGTCGGTGTATTGAATTTCACTTGTTAGTCTTAGAACTGAATGTACCCCTCTCCCCCCTTTTCTGTCAGCCAATTATTTTTTAAAAGAAAATTGTACCTCTCAAAAATTGGAGCGTGAATCGGTGCGAGTGCTAGAGCGTTGGTCTCTAAAGTGGGAGATCCCTCGTTGAAACCCATGATCGGCCAAATGTATTTGTTCAATGTTGTCATTTACTGTTTGGATCAGTGTCAGTATAATGTGACCGGCTGAGACAGGAGTCATGGTATCCCCTCACTGTCTCTGTGTGGCCGGCAGCACCTAAAAAAAATTGTTTATTGAGTAGCATGGACCTTTCAAAAGGCAATTGTCATGTAAACGAATAAGCCAATATCTGCATGTGATGACATGCATAGTTATAGAAAACTGCGTTTCAGGCAGCACACAGGGTCAGGCGTAATCATTGAACCGTGTCGGCTCGCGCCTGGGTGGGGGTGTTAACGGTAATGGATTTAGTATTGTATTGAAATTGAATGTAGCGCAGACTGCCAGGCGCTTCATTGGTCTGTTATTTCTGCAGCTGCTGTCATGACATGCGCCGTGTAAATTTTTTACACAAATGGGTTACTTTTACTTGAGAAAGGAAATAATAGCATGTTTTGTTCTCCTGTTATCGAAACAACAATGTAGGCCTACCTTATAATCAATGATTGTCATCATTATGACACTTTGATATCGTGAGCAATACAGTGGCGCAGTCCAAAACTGATCACTTGTTTCAATTGATACAATTGTCATTCTTTGATGCAATTTCAATTTTAACCCGCCCAGTTCACGTCAATGTTTCAACTCAGTACTGGGTTTAGTAAAACAGTGCAGCGCTTGGCTAGTCATAACGGTATTACGTTTGGTTAAATAACTGCGATCAATAATTTGGTGACCGTTTACCACAGCTGTCTATTAATAGAGCTCTGTGCCTTTTACTGATTCTTTCTTTGTGAGAGATGACTGCACTGTCTGGCGTTCGATTTTGAATGATACACTATTATCTCCCTCTCACTCTTTCAGAAACAGAGATATATCTTAAATAGATCTAGTTTGTGAGCGAATACAAGACAAATTGGAATTCGAATTCTTTGGTCGCAGATCGAACCCACACCCTCTAGGTATGTGCGCCATCCGCTCACGTTGCCAGTACAAAGCTGGATGCCCTGATCTCTAGGCCACCAACAGCACACTAACTCTTTGTCGAATTATTGAATACCGTAACGTGCTTTCTGTCTGGCTTCTACTCAACGGGGATTCGGGACTGAGGTCAAAACTAGGTCGCTGTTTGTTGTTGTGTTTGTTGTTGTGTTGTTTTTTTTTTCATTTGGGGGGAGGGGCGGTGTTTGTTTGTTGTTGTTGTTGTTTTTGCATTCCTCTTTCAGAAAAAAAAATGCGTTAGGCTAACGCCCTTATTCACTCGTCCGGCGTTTGTTACGATAAACTAGCAGAATTTATGTCGCTTCTATTTTAAGTACACAACAACAACAAAAAAATAGAAACTAGAACTAGATAACTTTCCGTTTCACCAACAGGCAGATTAGATCTATGAATAACAAACGAGCGCGCGAAGAGTGGGATTGGGACCAATGACACTAACAGTATCAGCGCATCAGTTGCTTACTAGAACGTCGCACTGTGCGCCGCTTTGTCCCGCCCACCTGTATTCAAATCAGCTGAGAGACAGCCCTTGACGCGACAGTCTGGCAATAATAGCCTAATGGCATAGCCGACGTCAGTAACGTAGCGTGGTCTTCACAAGCCTCTCTGCTCCTGTTGCCTTGGTTCTTTCAAGTTGTTTAGAAATATTGGTCGACGGTCGTGCGTGCGACTTTCCGCTCTTCTAGGCTGTGGTAGGCACCAGCTTATATTTCTCTTTGTCTCGTGGAATTTTTGCTCTGTACTTGTACTTTTAAGGAGTGGTTGAGGGAGGAAGAGAGAGAGAGAGGGGAGGAACAATGGTGTACATGGAACTCTCTAACGTCTTCTTTTCTTCACATGGGGGATCCAATACGGCGACGAGCCCTGCGACTTGAAGTCGTGACAATTTTTTATGTGCTGCTACCACTGAGAGGCAGCTATGCAGACAATGTTCCTGTTGCCTTGGTTCTTTCAGTTGTTTGGCAGTTGGTCGCGCGTGCGGCTTGTTGCTCTAATAGCATGTGGTATAGACCATAGCCGTATTGGACATGTATAGACCCGCTTATAGTTCCCTTTGTCTCGTGGATTTTTTTGCCCTCTCTGTATTTTAAGGTGTGTTTGAGCGAGAGAGAGAGAGAGAGATGGGGGAGCAATGATGTGCATGAAAATCCGTTCTATTTTAACGTCTTCTTTGCACCCGCGGGGGATCCTATATGGCGACAAGTCTTATGACTCTAAGTCTGACAATTTGTTTACATGTGCTATCACGCAGAGACAGACGATGTGTGTGGATTTATCATAGTGCGTTTAATTCGACTGATCCATAGGTACATGATAGACAATCTTTTGGATTCTGATCAGTTCCCTTGGCTGTTTTTAGCATTTTATTTATACATTATTGATCAAAACATATACAATAATTTGTTGTCCTGTGTTTATGGTTGTTTGTTTTTTACTTGTTTCAGCAAAGTTGAATTATTAAGAAGCACATGCGTGTACTTCTATGGATACCTGTTGAAAAAGAAACGAGACTTTCGCTTTGTGCGCTTTTGTTTAACATGTGCAACTACATATTATTTAGTACCGAGTTTGCTGATACATTTTTATTCGTACAGTCCCTCGACATGGGAAACCTGATATTTGAAGGAGGCAAAAATACTTGCAAACATACGTTGTCGCGAGTCTTTGTTCGGTGTATGAATGGGCGTCTGTTTGGACATATTTATCTTGCGACTTCTCGATCGTTTTGCTTTCTTTTCTTTGTGTGTGTTATTTTTTGGGTTGGGTGTTTCGTGTAGAAAGGGGGCGTGAAGGTTGAATAGGACAAACACTTCAATAGTCATATATGTTGTATATATATATATAATCTTTTGTCGGTATACGGAAGCTGACTCTTAGGCTTCAAGAAAGATTATACCTGTACAATAATTTATTCGGCGCGTGGGGGCGGACGCCCATATCGGTTTACCAGGATCTTTGCCGGTCATTGACATCTACCCAGTTAAAAATACAACAACAAAACCAACAATAAACAAAAATGCGACAGAGGTGCTCGATCTCTGGGTCTCATGTTCCTAGGCACTTCAACATCAGGCTCCTGTCCCCTTCTTTATTTATGTATTTTGGACTTCATTTTTTTCGATACAGTTACGGGAATTAATTGATTCTTCAATACAGTCATCTCACAACACGGTGATCTTACTCTTATTCTTATACCTTCTGGATTAACGAGCAAGCCCAAGCCTTAGCTGGATCCTGTTCTGTTCAATTGTATAACCGAAAAGAGCTCAGAGATAAGGAGATGTTTGATTCCATTGGTCACAGATAATAATTGATAGACCAACTCCATCATAAGAGTGGTTCATACTGTGCATGGGATGAAAGGCATTGCAGATAATACAATTTATTGTGGTTGGCAGGTCTGACTCTGGATCAAAAAGAAAAAAAAGGTGGTAGGAGTAGGGAGATAGTACATGTATACCTAACTAGAAGGCCCTATAAACATATTTTGTTTTTAATCGGTTGTGTACATTTTTGTATATCTGGGCGGGGGTGTCAATTGTTGAAGATCAAGCGGAAAAAATATTCTGCAACACGTTTTCTGAAGTTTGCAAGTCATATAGGGTAAAACGAGAACATTTTATTGGATACATTTATTTAGGGGTTTAGATCTAGTTTATTTGCTAGTTGTGCATGCTATTTTAGCATTAAAAAATGTTACACGTGTACTTTAAGTATCAAATCTCAGGTTTCTCATGGATGGTCTATTTTTGCATGAGAAGGCACATTTGAAAATGTCGGTACTGAGTTGAAAGTATTTTGACTTGTAAAGTGCGATTGTTTCCTCTTCTGTCTCTAAATCCAGCCCTCATCCAAGGTAGCCAAAGGGACCAGATAATCCCAATTACCTACCCTTGTCTGCTTCAAACGTTTACAAAGCTTTTGGACATTGATACATATATATATGTACGCTGTGCACGCTGTTTAAGATGGCAGTTTTATGTTATCTCCATCTCTTTCTTTCTCCTAAGGTGAACGCCCCTTTGTCTGTAACTGGGATGGTTGTGAGAAAAGGTTTGCGAGATCTGATGAACTTACCAGGCATAAAAGAACACATACAGGTAAGTTTGATTTTTTTATGCTGTGTTTACTTATGTAGAATTTTTTATTTTAAATTTTAATTAAAGATGAAAGGATGCCTTTGTGAATAAGTCACTGAATAAAATTTATGAGAGAGGTTACGTTTGATCCTGTGGTTATACAAAATTTGTATAACATTTATGTACAGTAATGGTGATTTTTTTTCATTTCATCATCCTATCCTAAAAATAAATCTTCTCTACGCAGTGTTCAGCCACAACAACAAAATTCTAAAACTGTACAACTAGATTTAAAAAAGAGGCCACTGCTATTGATAAGTAATTAACTTCTTTAACCATTTATGCATACACTGCACTCTTCCTTGATTACAAATAAACGTGCAGCTATCTAACAAATTAGAGTACAACTAGTTAATTAAGATAAGGTTTGCTTTAATAAATTTTTAAGACCCTACTCCCTAAAAAATAAATCCAAAGTGAGAATGTTTAAAGCTGAACTGGGAATTCTTTGCAGGTTTTGTCTTAATTTTCATTTCAAATAAATGATTATTTTGATAAATCGAACATCAGCCTTGTTGGGTCTATAATTGCTAATTTTTTTCTCTCTTCTCTCTACAGGGGAGAAAAATTTTGAATGCCCCATGTGTGAGAAAAGGTTCATGCGCAGCGATCACCTGAAAAAGCATGCGAAGAGGCATGCCATCTTCCACCCAAGTATGATCCGGCCAGGGGTGCGTCAGTTAGTCCCTTCCTCTCACACAGTCATGGAAACAAGCGAAGACCATGACACAGCTTCTGCCCAGGTTAAGACTGAACACATTGAATGGTAGTTATGAGTCTCTCTTTGTCATCCTTTTTCCCTCTACCCCTTTTATTGTGAAAAAAATAACTTACAGACATTGACAGGGAAGCCTGCGTTGGTTGTTTACCTTGACAGTGTTTACTGTTGTTTTGAGTTTCATCTCTGCTCAAACCTTTTTGTGGATCTGAGGCAAGAAACAGTTGGAAAGAAATGTGTCATGTTTTTCATCTTGTAGCTTTATGTTGTGTGCTACATTATACATAAATTTTTACTTCAACTTTCATGATCACTTTATCGTGTGTTTTTCTATGTAATGAGAAGAACGTAATCATGTGCCTTTTGAGTGCGATTAATAATAATTTTTAGATCCCTTTCAGATTTTCTTACACAATTTTAAAATCAACCGTGCAAATTTGGTTTTTAATAATATAGATAAAAACTTTGTATTAAAGTGAGTTAGATACAAGGCTCTTTTTCTGCATAACTATTTGTTTTTTTCCCAGGTAATTATAATTGTAATTTAAAAAATTTCTTTTCCTTTAGTTATCTTGGAAAAGGTAATCTAAAATTAATAATAATAAATTTCACAGATTTTTCAGTAATGTAATGAGTACAGTGTTGATGATTTACACTCATTAGCAGCACTCATTCTGCAGTTTTCAGGGAGTAAAAATCAAAATTGAGAATTAAAGTGAAGGACCACTTCTGATGTCTGAATTTCATGATCTTACTGGCCCAGTGACTGGTCCCCCCCCCCAAAAAAAAAATCCATAAATATTTAGATAGATAACACATTGCTGTACACAAATGATTGAGCTTATCCAGTTGTCCCAAATTGTACGAGTAAGGGTATCCCACCTATATTAGAGTAAGGATGCATAAGTTGAATAAGAATATTAGAATGTTAAAATAGTTCTACTTTTCTTTCTTTCTTTCAAACATGCTTATAATTGCATAATTATATGTCATATCGTGATCTATTTTAGAGATCACCAAGATATTGTCCAGTGATTCAATGTTAGGCATTATATCATCAGTCATTTAGCTTAAATGTAATGCTGGCTTAGCATGAACATAACAAATAAATATTGCAACTTGAAAACAAATCAAATTCTTGTCATTTTTTTACTTGGCTTGATCAACGAATGAAACTGTTTTCTTGCCAGTGGCCTGTATTCGCCTGAACACAATAGCCAAAGTCTTTCTTTGAAAATCATTGCCTTCTATAAATGTATTGTAAAACCCTGGTTGACACGCTTGTTTCTAAACTGGTGCAAACATATAAAGTAAATGCTAAGAGAATCCACTTCCTGACTTTGAAAAATAAATAATAATAAAATTTAAATTTGTTTCCTATTAATTTTTGAAATCTCTTTATTTAGTTGCTGCTGTAACAGATGAGTTGAATTTAGATTTGTTATAAAAATCTGTGGAAATTGACTCATCTGGTCTTTTCTTTTGTTTGCATATTGTTGTTTTTTTTGTTTTTGTTTATTATGCTGTGATTTGTAATGTTTGCCTTGTATCTGAAAACATTAAAGCCAAAAAGAAGAAGAAAATTGCCTGTAACAGTTTTTGGGCAATAGGCCTATAGCTCACAACTTTTTTGTTACAAAGTTTACCGCAACATTTTGTTTTGTTTCAATGATACAAAGCTCTAGCGTGATTTTTTTAACTTTTTTACCAATTTCTAAAGCCAAAATAATTTAAAATTTGGCCTATGGCAACCTTTTTGTTTTTCAAATAGACTCTACTGTTATTTTTATATTTCAAGCTATACTGGGAGACTTTAAATTAGGAATCAAACTATATGTAGACAGTTTTTAGTAACAAACTCTATCGCAAAAAATTTTTTTAGAAAAAAATATTTTCTGACTTTTTTTTCAAACTCTACTAAAACTTCTTTTTTTGTCAAGAACTTGCCTGCAACATTTTTTGGGCAATAGGCCTATAGCTAACAACTTTTTTGTTACAAAGTTTACCGCAACATTTTGTTTTGTTTCAATGGTACTAAGCTCTCGCGTGGTTTTTTTCTTTTTTACCAATTTCTACGGCAAAAATTTTTTAAAATTTGGCCTATGGCAACCTTTTTGTTTTTCAAATAGACTCTACTGTTATATTTATGTTTCAAGCTCTACTGGGATACTTTTAATTAAGAACCAAGCTTTATGTAGACAGTTTTTAGTACCAAACTCTATCGCAAAAAATTTTTTTCGGAAAAAATATTTTCTGACTTTTTTTTCAAACTCTACTAGGACTTCTTTTTTTGTCAAGAACTTGCCTGCAACATTTTTTGGGCAATAGGCCTATAGCTCACAACTTTTTTGTTAAAAAGTTTACCGCAACATTTTGTTTTGTTTCAATGGTACTAAGCTCTCACGTGGTTTTTTTCTTTTTTACCAAATTCTACGGACAAAATATTTTAAAAATTTGGCCTATGGAAACATTATTTAGTTTTACAAATAAACTATAATGTTATTATTATATTTCAAGCTCTACTGGAAGACTTTTAATAAGGAAACAAGCTATATGTAGACAGTATTTAGTACCAAACTCTATCGCAAAAAATTTTTTTAGGAAAAAATATTTTCTGACTTTTTTTTCAAACTCTACTAGAACTTCTT